>BQNB010005438.1:0-21024 GCA_026074375.1 Tanacetum coccineum | reverse complement strand
TAAGGCACAATGTTAAAAAGTACGTTTTGAGAAATATCAATAGAAGCATAGAGCTTAATAGCAATTTAGAAATATCGTTTCTTCTTAATTCTTGTGTTAAGATTCCGCATTAACACTTGATAATTCATAGTCAGTGTCTCTCATATAGTTGATTTGGATTTATCCAAGTTATCTTTAGTCTTACAAAGGCTAGTCAGATCCTATACCAAGGACCTACATAATAGTTTACTTAAGGCATGACACACATGGACTAGAAACGATACTTGTATAAGGTATAATGTGTCATGGCCTATAAATACCATCCTACACTTCTATAGGAGGGTGGGGATTCATTTGTAACATTTCATAAAGGGATGTGCGTGTTCTTTCTCTCTTTAAAACACACATACATCTATTCTTTTCTCTTATCTAATCTAATATGGCTATCTTTCTATTTCATCCTCCCCGACCTCCAAATTGTATCTGGTTAGTGAATAATAAATGTTAACATACTAGCACCTCACATAAGTGTTTGGATTCTTTCTCTCTCGTTGTAATAATGAATTATAACATTTATAGGAAACGGGAAAAATAAACACTCACTACATGTCATATTATATAGATTACCATACGCTTGATAAAGGATCAAAACCTCCACCACTTTGGTGTAAGCACCTACGAATTACTATCACATGGTTGGGGATAACGGGAGAAATTTGACTGGTGGCAAGCTAACTATTCACAAGAATACATGTAAAAGGTGTTGCTAAACCAAGACTCGACATGAGTAGGACAAATATACACAACTATACATCAACCTCTTTCTTTTTTTTCTTGACTCTTTCTTGACATAAACATAAGCAAGATGGCAACCCATATTTTCTAACATATATTTTTTTTTGCTTTTTTCATATTATATTATATATACACTTTTGCCATGCCATCTGCTGAAAATAAATAAATAAACATGACTTGGGGTTTATAATAGCACCCCTACAATTGAGTTTTTTAATAACTCAAAAATAAACTAACTAATGACCCGAATTAGAAGGAGCAGTAAACATGGAGTATATTAGACAAATATGGGGGTAATAGTTTGACTTTCTTCCCCATTTCTCCATATAATAAAAACTACTATGAATCTCAACCATCCCAAAACTGTATACACTAATAATAGACTCGACTTAGCAACCATGTAATCAAGTAAACAATTAACAATTGTGATAACAATAATATACTAAAAATGAGTACATATAAGGAAGGCTAAGGGTATTTAGGTGTAACATTTTGGTGGAGTGTAAACAATGCTCTTTGTCACACCCCGACAATGGCGGAAACTCATGAATGCAACATAATGATCAATTATAACACAAGATACAAAATAGAGAAAACTAAATTGCATAAACTCCAAGTGCTATGAACACCATCAACCTCGAACAAAATCGAGTGATGTCCCAAATCGCGGTGAAAAATCCATAATCTCTTACAATTATTCCAATGCCCTCACAAGGGACCATAATCTAAACTTAATCCAAAACATCCAAAAACTAGAATCAAAACAACAAACAAGCAAGACTTCAAACAAAATTCCACTCGGGATACTTCTAAGTCTGCTATCAATCACCAAACTACTCTTCTTTCACTTCACCTAAAAATGATACTCGAAAACGTCAACAATAATGTTGGTAAACTCGTTGGTTTGACCTTAAACCCAAAAGTTGTGCCAATATTTTAACAGTGGACAATAGTGCTAATGACAGTGAATATATGCAAACAACCTTAGCATCACCGCTAAGCAATAACTATATGTCACTTACGCATCTAAAGGGCCTACCAGCTGGAGCACTAAAATTAGGGCATGACCACACATAAACCTGGGTAGACGTACCCATCCGCTCCAATAATCACACAAATACTGGGTAGGCGTACCCATCCGATCTAATAATCTCATAAACACTGGGTAGGCGTACCTATCTGATCCAAACAATCATGCATCACATAATATTCACATAGCAGTCATAAGCACATAACTTGTCCCAAAAACAAAACCACATTTCGCACAGATCAATTCAAAATATTTCAAAACACATTTGAGTATCATTTTCTCCCAACGGAAAAACCAGTAAAAAGTGGGGCTACGAGAACTCACCTCAAGCAAGTCTTTAGCAACCAACTCTTAATCACACAAGCAAATGCAACGACGCCCGCACACGACCTAGTCCAGTTAATGTCTCAATTTAAATCATCCAATTCCAAAACAATCTTCACGTTTGATGCATAGATTTTTTTACGCTTTGTACAATTACCCAAAATAGTTTAGTGGCGTGATGGTTGACGACTTAACTCCACAATCCTATCAATCTCATTCCTCGATAATACATATTTATACTATTTAGCGTAAACAGATAAGTAATATAATAAATATTTATAATTATTAATTATAAATATATCTCGACAAGTCCATTCGGTACACCTTAGTCACTTCAAAATAATCATTATACGGTTGAAAATGAAACGTTTACTCATAATAAACACTTTAGAGAAGTTTTGAGAAAAATTATATTTTTTGTCTTTTAGTGAATTTATTAAATAAATAAAATAATTAAATATTATTTTATTATTTAAAATCAAAAATCATGTTTTTAAGAAAATTTCTAAGTATAAACTTTTTACGAAATTTTGACATGACCCGTACGTTTATACAACGTTTTCCAAGGTTTCAAACCTTATTTTCAATATTTTTCACAAATTCGACACTTTTCGACAAAATTCCAAAATCTCAATCGTTAACGCTTACCAACACGTTTTTCCTAAAATATCGTTCAATATCACTTCGTAAATACATTTCCACTTTCAAAAGTCCATCAAAATTCTCATAACTACTACATATCGCTTATTGGGCCTTAAGGCCCAACAAGGGTCCATTAGGACATATATATATATAAGTCCAAAATACTATTTAAGTCCAAAACCAAGGTCCATTTACATATATAAGTATATACTTATATGTAGAAATAATCCGGACCACAATAAGCCCTCCCATTAAGCCGCGGCTCAAATAGACTTATTGGGCCGTGAGTCCATAAACTCCAAAATACGTATATTAAGCTTTAAAATAAGCTATTAAGCTACGTATCGCTTTTGGTTACTACCATAAGCCTCAAAAATAGTCCACAACATACGCCATAACACAAAAATAATCAAAATCACTTTCCTAGTGATTTTGGGAATCCATTCGTGGCCTATAAGCCCAAATAAGCCAAGAAATAGCTTAAAAATAAGCCCGAATAAGCCATACAAGATACTATAAAAAATAAGAATTCTAGCATCATATATTATTCAACCATCATGATCACGACATCAAAACTACAAAAACCCTCTTTTTCCTTTTCTTTTTACACGAACCAAACACCTCCTTTTTTCTTTCGTTTCACTTCCAAAAATCAATTTTCACAACGATCAACTTGTACAACTAACATCTATGCATCAAAATAAACCCAAAAGGACAAACGAAATTTAAATTTGAAAACTTACAATAAAATCTTCAAATTTGTAAATTTCAACACGAACCGGACAACCCAAACGTTTTTTAAATGAATAACCAAACACTAGAATCAACCCCAAATATTTATGTCTTCATGTTTTCTTGATCAAACTTCAAAAATTATAAGAGTGTGTGTGTTGTAGGTGCGGACGAACACAAAAGAGAAGGGGGAGGATATTTTTTTGATTTTGAAAATGAACTATGTGTAAAAATGAGTATAAGGAAAGCATCTTATGTACAATTTGGATAAGGTTAGCTAAAATTAAGCCACCTTGTTTCCCTAGTCTTCTTTTGACTGGCCATGGTACCCCATGGGGTCTCGGGCCTTTCTTTTCGTGTCGGGATCACTTAAATACTCGTAAAACTCAACCGTAAAATTTACCCCAAAGTTAATTAGCATTTTTATTCACTTTAAAAATACTTTTCCATTAACCTAGAGTATTCACATGACATATTTTCACTTTAAACCCTTCAAAACTCAATTTAGACATTAACGAAAGTGTCGGACTCGTTTTTCGGCATTTCTCAAAATTTACGGGTCAAACCACCCGGAATACACATAACACAATAATACCATCCAAAATGGATTATTAATTACAATAAACCTCAAATCATCACATATCTCATAAAATCACCACCGTCAACACGGTACATAATCTGAATAAATTGACAACTGTCAAATAGTCAAAGGACTATAAATGAAATATTCAGAATACAAAAAGGGCAAAGGTTACAGCCAATGGCATATATGAACTCATTTTGGGTAAAGGATAGGGGTTTTTTTTGGGTAAAGGGGAATGGTTACCCCGGTAAAATATATTAACCCAAGAACAATGAAGTACAATGGAATGTGGCTGAAATACCACATTAACCTCAAGCATCGCTTGAACTTCTACTTAATCAAATGACATGCCATTTGAAGGTTCATCCCATAATGAAAGTGAGAAAGTGATGATTTTGGTTTCTTCTTCAACTTCTGTTGTATACCAAAACTCTTAAAGATATTCAACATACATTGCGGAGGGTTGAAGGGTCAAGGCTTTGTTGACGCAACAGTTCGATAGAAAACTAAGCATAGGTTGGTACAGCTCGTTTGAATTTTCAAGAAGAGAAATAGCATTATTGAAAGCAATTACGCCCTCCTCACACTTAAAATTGACCTTTGATGATGGACGAAGTTGTTGTGATTGTTTTGTAGATGTAGATTCAGAAGCCATTTGATTAAAACTTTGATTTAGCTTTGATGAAAAGGTTTATATGAGGTGACACAAATGGAGGTTTTAGGGTTTTGATTTAGGAAAAGTAAATTGTGTGTGTGAAACAATTGAAGTTATACCATAAAAGATTTTTATTAATTTAAAAATAAAAAATATTTGAGTTCCGCATTAAATGCTTAGTGGTAAAAGTGTCAAAAAAAACATAGGCCCTCACGCCTCCTTTTTACTGTGAGATTCCTATATCCCGAGAAAGTTGGTGGATTCAATGAACTAAATCTGAATTAAATATTAGGAATGTTTGTCTTTCAACTATAATTGTTACATTTAAGTTACCTTAAAACATTTAATATTTAGGTTAGAGAATCACTTAAAGCCTTTTTCTTATCAAAGACTTGTTTTTCAATATTGAGCATACCCAACTCAGCTACCAATCTAGTAAAGCTAGGCTCAGATAAAGGTTTAGTAAAAATATCAGCTAGTTGCAAATCAGTGGGTACAAAATGAAGTTCAATATCACCTTTTAAAATGTGGTCTTGTCCTAGAATGCAATACTGGATTGTTTGATATGGCAATGTAGTGAAATTCTAGAAATAAATTGATGCTAAAAGTCAATTGCAAGATTCGAACCCTGGTCTAGGCACCCATATTAATTACGTCCACCATTTTGTCCACAATGGTTAGTTGTGGAATAGTTTTAAAAAACAAATACATAATAAATGGAAAATTTTTGGCAAATCAAAACTGGCATCTGATTATGTAATTGGGGCATTTACATATATCCCCAAGGAAACTTCAATAATTACATATATCGCCAAACATGCTTTAAGAGCATTGTACACATGCATTGAAAACTTGTGTTTTGGAAGTAATATGTAATTTTTGAACTTTTGGTGATGAGATTAATGTAGATCCAACGTTTATCAAGAGATCTAATGGACCAATATTAGCAACTTCACTTTTTTTATTAAATTAATAAAATCTCACTTTCCACTCTATTTTTTAAAAATTTAAAATTATATTTTGCATACAATAAATGTCATAACGACTAAAACTTACACCATCTGCACGACGAGGATAATTAAATCATCTTTCTATAGAGGGGCACTTCTATATACTTTCGACGATTTTTTTTTTATTTTTTTTTTTTTTTAGGTCTCGTATGATAAAATCACATATGATTTGTATCAGAATCACAAGTGATTTAATAAAATCACATGTGATTTGTGATACAAATAACATGTGATTTTTTCGACGTTGACTGTAAAAAAAATTGAAAAAAGTTCTCGAAAGTATATCAAAGTGGCTCCCTCTATTTGAAAAGATGATTTAATTCTCGTAGCGTGTATGTTTCGTTTTGCGTAACGATTAACGGTTTGTGAGATATTTAATTTTTAAAAAAGAAGTGGGAAAGTATGTTTTATTTTAATTTAATGAAAAAAATGGAAGCCTAAATTATGGGGCTATGTTGAACTTTTCTTATTAGTATATATGAAAATTCCCCTGTATAATTTGAATTTTAAAACAGAACTATTGTATTTTTCGTTTCCATATTATACGCTGCAAGCTTTAAAAAAGCAAATCATTTCATCCAATCCCTACGTCTCGGACCATGATTTTTTGGGCAATTATTTAGCATAATAATAACTAGGGTCATATAAACAACTACATAAAACGCTGGATGAGCACACCACACATTATCAAAGAATAGTGTTTCACTGGGGATTAAATACAGTAATACATATCTGGCAATATTCATCAATGATGGGAGGTATAAATTCTATGAAGTTCAATGGCTTCATTTACCAACGATTTCTCAATTTAAACCTCCACCACCACTAAGATGATTGTAATTTAGGGTTATGAAGTTAGATTGGTTCTACCAATCTTTAGCTGGTTTGGGTTTGATTTTAAATTTGATTGAACTCTTTATTTTTATTTTTAAATCTTCAATCTCTTTGTGTTAATGTTTCAGTTTTTTAATTTTTGTCAGATTGTAAATTTGTGTTGTTTTCTGGTATTAAGATTTAATGGTGATGATTTTTATATTATAAGGGTGGGTATTTCTTAACCTACACAAAAAGAGTATTCGTGAGATATGAAACTTACCAGTCTCTAAGGTTAAATTGTTCATCCAGTTTCTTTGGAAATGGATATTTGTTTTTTAGTTTTGGGTTTTTTTTGTTTTTGTGAAGTTAGGACTGATTTGATGTGTTTATGTTTCAGTTTTAGATGTTTGGTTCTTTATCGAATGTGGGTGCAATACTTGATGCCATAGTCGGTGGACAAATTGCAGAGTATATTAGCTAAAAAGGGGCCATGATTATAACACCTCATATTTTTAGCTACATAAATGTAAACATACATTGCTGTTGTTTGACCCTAAATTATCCCAAACTAAAAAAGTCTTTTCTACTTTATATGATTTACCCTTTTAATGTAGGATACTATTAATCTTTTTATGGTAAAATTTTGCAGCTGAGAACAGCAAAGGAAACATAAAAGAACAACTTGAGGATATTGCACCAGCACTAGAACAATTGTGGAAACATAAGGAGACGATAAATAAGTTTACAGATATGTTGGCACAGATGCAAAACATTTGTGGAGAAATTTCCAAGGAGTAATGAGCAGGGTGGAAGGGTTGTAGTTGATAAATATAACCTATCATTTAAGAAATTAGAAGAATTTCATAATCATTTACAATAACTGCAGAAAGAAAGGTAATACCTTTTACCTTATACATTGGTTGTATTAATTGTCATTGTTTGTAAATATTGTATCTCGCATTTAATTTGTACTTGTCAGATGTAAGATCCGGGCTTTGGTATGATGTAAGTGTGTCAAGTGAGGGCGTCACATTTTAGAAGTAACTGTTGCATCAATCTTTTAGAAGTAACTTTTTCCCGTTGTATATCACCACCTAATTTTTGGACCAAATAACAGCGGGGAAGCTATCTGGGGTATTATTCTCAATGTACTAACATAAATCCATAGAAAATGATTGAATAAGAGGACGCTTTTAAAAGTAACAAAGGGGTTTTTATCATTTCATTATTTCATTCTGAATTTTTTCTTAACAGAGGTCCCAAAATCTACATGAAAACATAAAGTTTGAATGATAACAGTTTAGCCATCTTCAAGTCCGTGCCACTCCGTGCCATAAGATGTTTAGTTACCTGAGATAAACAGGCTAAAAAGGTCAACACAATGGTTAAGTGAAATTCATAGGTTATAATAATAGTGTTGTGGAATACAAGTCCATCTTAAGAGTGGGTTACGTTGGTTATTAAGTTAAGTGTATATAATTACAATTAGTACAATATTATGGAAAACAGTAATTATTGCGTATAAGCTTGTAGGCACTCAACTGAACTAGTGTATATTTATCAATAATGATATATATAAAGATAAAGGCCCCCGTGTAGGTGTATGGTAATTGCATATATCCTATAGTTTCAAATATAGTCGCGTGCTGTAACTATACGGCTAACCACAAACGGGATTCGTCAATCACAATAGGCCTATTTCACAATATTCGCATTCATATCGTTAAGTGTCTAATGGCCAAGATGGTGGAGGTTCGTTTGGCATTAAAGGAGTACTTAGGACAACCAGATGCAAATAATATATCAGGATACATACATTTAGATAATACTTGTATCATTGGTTTATAGCATGTATCCCCCTCAACGGGTTTTTATGAATAGATGATTTAAAAGTGAGGCTATGAATCACCTTATAAAGTAATATGGGAAATCGATTGATGCATAAGTATATGAAGTGATATGTTAACGGCTTTGTCACGCAACTTGAAGTGAGTATGTCAAGCCTAGTGTGATTGTTTATGTTTCATAACTCATATAGTTTTACGTATAACTTTGATTCATTATAAAGTTATGAAATATTGTATAGCTGTCATAGGGGCTTTCCATAATCAGGAGGCCATATAGTATCGTTTAAATAGGAGCACAGCGACACTTTTTAAATGTTAACCCAGCAAAATCGTCAAATCAAAAAACTCAAGTGTATTACCCTTTATATGTAATTCACCTAGTATCGTGAAACGATAAGATTTTAAGTTTCTTCATAAGCTAGTTAGATGATAAATTATGTTAAATATATAACGAAATAATGCGTCTATTTATGATTAATAACGATAACTGTGTCGGGTTTTAATAAAATCGAAGTGTTTTATATTATTAATATTTATTTTTATAAATTTATATAATAAATATTTTTTTTTATGTTTTTAAGAATACAAAAAATAAACTAATATATTCCATTGGTTTATAAAACTTTTACAAGTTTTTGTCTTTATATTAAAAATGTTTATATATATATATCATATTTATATATACTTTATATATATATATATATTATATATATATATTATATTTATATATATTATATTATATTTATATTTATTACTATACTATATTATATATATATATATTATTAAAACCTTTATTACTTTACAATCCTCGGCCCAAAATAGGTCCTTATAGTTATAACTATAGAAATAATAAACATTTTCAGTCCCCTTAGTTATTAATTTCAGAAAGTTTACTATATTTACCCCTTGCATGAGAAATAATTTTACAAACAAGTCCAAAATCCTTGCAAGCTTATTTTAGGCTTCACAAATGATATTTTGTAGGTTATTGCTTTTAATAATAAGCTTAAAAAAAATTAATAAAGTGGTTTTTTAGGAATATTAGACTTTACGTGCTTATAGCTTTACGAGTTTAAAAACATAAAAACATGTCGTTTGGTTTATATAAAAAAATTTATACAATGGGGTTAAGCTTTTAAGCTTGTTTTATATATTTATTTTTATTTATTTTTTATTTTTTTTTTTTTTTTTTATAAATTATTATATTATTTTAAATTATATTTTTTAATAAATATATTTAATTTATATATTTAAAATTTTTATATTATATTTTTTTATTAATTTTTTAATCTTATTATTTTATTTTTCAAATTATTTTTTTTTTATAATTTTTCTTATTAATATAATATATTTTTCAATTAATTCATTTTAATTTAATTATAATATTATTTATTTACTATAATTTTTATTATATTATTTTTATTTATTTTATTAATTATATTTTTATTTATTTATTATTTATATTAATTATAATTAAATCATTTAATTTTTTTATATTTTATATTTATTTATAAATAATTATTATACATATATCATATATTTAATATACTTTTATAAATATATTAAATTTTTATATTATTATTTATCTATTTTTAAATTTTTAATTATTTATAAAAAAACTATATTACTTTTAAAATGTTTATAGAAATGACTAATAAGCTTATAGGAATAGCTTATAACAACAGCTTATAAGATTAGCTTATAGAATTTAAGAAAACGATTAATTAGGGTTTCATTAAGGCACGTTTGGTTTAGAAATTTAAAACGCGTGGGTTTGAGCTTCATTAGATTATTAACAAGTGTTTAGTTAATGATTCATTAGGTACTTATTGAGGATTAAAAAACAGATATTTTAGCTTATAGAACGAGAATTAGATCTTACAACTTTGAAAATGGGTCAAAAATGGTGATTTTGGTTCGCACGCCTAAAATAACGACTTTGGGGCTTCTTTTCTTGGCTTATTGGCTTTACTCCTGGTCTTGTAGCTTCTCTTTGATCCTTATTGGCTGATCTTAAGACTCCATTAATGTTTGAGTTGATGTTTGAGAGGTGTGAGTTGAAGAATGAAGGGTGCGTCCCTTTTATAGGGTCAAAATCCCCTTGGAGCCCAAGTTTAGGTTTGATTAGTATCATAGGCTAGTGAAGTGACTAAGGAGGGCTAGGATGGTGAGTATGGTGGGCTAGAAAAGTAGGTTTGAATGGTGGAAAGGCTTTTGAGGGGTGCTTGTGGCTGCGGCTAAGAGTGAGCAGCAAGGAGGTGATGAGGCTTCTTGGTGGCCAAGAGAAGGAGTAGAGGTACTTGTAAGCAGCTTGGAGACATAAGGGTGATGTAATGGAGGTGGTAGGGTGCAAGGTTAGTTTTAAAATGGGTAGAAATGGAGGAAATAAGGGCGCGGGTTCAATTCTAGTTAGGGTTAGGGTTTTAGGGTTTAAGAACGTGTACATTGTTGTAAAAAGGAGGAATTGTGTTTAAATGATGTGCATTAAGAGCTTGTAACTTGTGCTTAAGTGGATTGTATGAAGTTCTTTGGAAAAATGGTGGGAAAATGCTTATTTTCAATTCATGCATTACTTGTACATTGTGCATTAAAGGGCTTGTACATTATTTTAGAGGGAATTCATACTTGAATTTTTATGCATAGATTACTTGTACACTTGCTTTGTTTGCTTGTACATTCATTTTATATGTAAATTTTACCTATAATTAGGGTTTTGACCTAAACATTAACGATAATGTTCATTTGGTAATAACGTCTATGAAATATATGTTTAAATTAGAAACGTTATTATGGGTTTAAAAATGGATAATAGATCATTGCTTGACATAATATGATGTTTGTTTATGATTTAAACATAGATGAGTTGGCATTCGGTAGAGTTGGCGTGAGCTCGTTAACTTTAGAGTGCAGTTTACGTTGCATTATGAGATTAACAAAAAATAGCAAAAAAAATTTCCTTTGATGAAGGTGATATAATTTAATAGATGGATATTACAGTGCATCTAATTTAATAGATGGATAATTACATTGATGAAAATTATGGGTTGTTATAGTCTTCCTCCCTTAAAAGAAATCTCGTCCTGAGATTTAGTTGGATGCCGGAGTGATGTTTGAAAACAGATGTGGATATTTGGCACGAATTTGATCTTTACGTTCCATGTTAAATTAAAATGGTCCTCTTTTTGAGTCCATATTAACTTTGATTATAGGAATACGACTTTGTTTCAGTTGCTTGACTTCTCGATCCATAATCTCCACTGGTTCTTCTACAAAGTTGAGTTTGTCATCAAGTCGAAGCTCTTTCATTGGAATGACAAGGGATTCGTCAGATAAGCATTTCTTTAGATTAGAAATGTGGAAAGTATTGTGGACATTACTAAGCTCTTTAGGAAGCTCTAGTTTGTATGCCACTGGGCCAATCCGTTCAAGGATTTTGAATGGTCCAATGTACCGGGGGTTAAGCTTTCCTCGTTTTCCAAATCGGATGACACCTTTACAAGGTGATACTTTCAACATAACATGATCTCCAACTTGAAATTCTAAAGGCTTTCGTCTTATATTGGCATAACTTCTCTGTCGGTCTCTTGCAGCTTGCAAGCGTTGTCGAATTTGCACTATCTTTTCAGTGGTTTCATGGATTATTTCTGGTCCTGTAAGTTAAACATCTCCAACTTTGGCCCAGCAAACAGGTGATCTGCACTTTCGACCATAAAGTGCCTCAAATGGTGCTGCCTTGATACTGGCATGGTAACTGTTATTGTATGAGAATTCTACCAATGGTAAGTGTCTTTCCCATCCTTTTCCAAAATCTATAACACAGGCTCGAAGCATGTCTTCGAGTGTTTGGATGGTTCTTTTACTTTGTCCATCGGTTTCAGGATGATATGTCGTACTCATGTCTAATTGAGTACCTAAAGCATTCTGCAATGATTTCCAGAATCTGGCCGTGAAATGACTGTCATGATCCGAGATGATAGATATTGGTACTCCATGCCGAAAGACTATTTCCTTGATGTATAACCTTGCAAGGGTTTCCATACTATATGTCTCTCGGGTAGGGATAAAATATGCAGATTTGGTAAGGCGATCAACAATGACCCAGATTGTCTCATGTCTGTTTGAGGTTTTGGGTAGTTTTGTGATGAAATCCATTGTTATTCACTCCCACTTCCATATAGGAATCTCTGGTTGTACCAGTAAGCCAGATGGCTTCTAACATTCTGCTTTAAGTCTAGAGCATGTTAAACATTTGCCAACATACTCAGCGATGATTGCCTTCATGTTAGGCCACCAATAGATTTTCTTTAGATCCTGATACATCTTGTCAGAACCTGGGTGAATGGAATACTTCGATCTATGGGACTCATGCATGATCAAGTCTCTCAGATTACCAAAGAGTGGTAACCAACTTCTATTCTTGATACATCAGGTTCCATCAGGACGTATTTCAAATGATTTGTCCATTCCTCGTAAGTTTTCAGCCTTGATGTTTTCTTCTTTGAGTGCTTCAGTTTGAGCTTTGTGAATTTGTGAGGGTAATTTTGGATGAATGGTCATAACTAATGGTCTAACTCGGAGTGGTTAGATTTGTTCCTTCTGGCTTAAGGCATCTGATACGACATTTGCCTTTCCAGGATAGTAGCGAATTTCACAATCGTAATCTGCAAGCAATTCTAGCCAACGGCGTTGTCTCATGTTTAACTCTTTTTGATCAAGGATATGCTGAAGACTTTTATGATCAGTGAACATAGTACATTTGGTGCCATACAGATAGTGTCTCCAAAATTTAAGAGCGAACAATATTGCTCCTAATTCGAAATCATGAGTGGTATAGTTTTCTTCATTAGGCTTAAGTTGTCGGGATGCATATGCAATAACCTTCTCTCTTTGCATTAACACCGCTCCCAGACCTTGATGGGATGCATCACAGTAAACAACAAAATCGTCATTTCCTTCTGGTAATGCTAAGATTGGAGCTTTATATAGCTTCTGTTTAATACTTCTTATTTTTTTGGGTTAATTCAGTCAAAGACTTTGCAATCTTCAAGAAATATTTGATAAATCTCCGATAATAGCCGGCAAGTCCTAAGAATTGACGTATTTCTGTGGGTGTAGTAGGAGATGTCTAATTCTTAACTGCTTCAATCTTGGTGGGGTCAACATGAAGTCCTTGACTATCAATTAAGTGTCCAAGAAATTACACGATATGAATCCATAAATCACACTTAGAGAATTTGGCATACAACTTCTCTTTTTGAGTAATTCTAGGATTATTCTCAGATGATTTGCGTGCTCTTCTTTGTTACGAGAGTAGATGAGAATATCATTGATGAACACTATTACAAATTTATCCAAGTATGGTTTGCAAACATAGGTTCATGAGATCGATGAATACAGCAGGTGCAATTAGTTAACCAAAATGGCATCACTCTTGAAATTCGTAGTGCCGTATCTTGTTCTTGAGAATGCAGTCTGGGAATAATCTTCATCCCTGACTCTCTGTAGATGATCTGCCTGATTTTTAGTCAATCTTCGAGTAGGATACACCTAGAACCTTGAAGTTGGTCAAATAAGTCATCAATCCTGGGTAATGGGTAACAGTTCTTTACGGTAAGTTTATTCAACTCCCGGTAATTAATACACATTCTAAAAGATCCGTCTTTCTTTTTTTACAAATAGACTGAGAGCTCCCCAAGGTGAGGTACATGGTCAAATAATGCATCGGTTGCAACCTTGAAGTTGGTTAGATAGTTCCTGCATTTCTGAAGGAGCTAATCTATAAGGTGCTCAGGCTACAGGTGTCGCTCCTGGAATTAAATCGATTTGAAATTCTACTTGACGAACGGGAGGAAGGCCAGGTAGATCTTCAGGAAAAACTTTTGGGAATTCTCTGACTACCGGTATGTCTTCTAGTCGTTTCTCGTCCGACTTCTTTTCCATTATTTGGGCTACAAAAACTTGACATCCCCTGGATATATACCTTTCGGTTTTTATACAGGATATGAGATTTAGTCGGGTTTTACTTCGGTCACCTCGAATGATCAATGTTTCACCGTCGATGGGAATGTGGACGACTTTCTCGTCACAGATGATCCTAGCATGATACTTGGATAACCAATCCATACCAATGACGACGTCGAAACTACCGAGTTTAATCGGCATAAGATCAATTTTGAAAGGTTGGTTTAACAAGGTCAGGATTGCACCCTGAATAACGGTGTTTGTGCTTACTAAGTTTCCGTCAGCCATTTCGATATCGTAAAAGGTATCTATTGTAATGGGTGGAATATTTAGCTTAGAGGCTAAGTGATATGGCTTTCGAAGCTTTTATCGGCTATAGAATCATATTACTTAGCTAGGATGTTGGGTTTAGATGGAACATTCCCGTGTCTCTTTAGGGTTTTGATGAGGCATTCCGTATCCCTTTGCATTGTAGGCTCTTTACCCTGGGCATTGTTGTTGGTGGTCTTTTCGGCACTTAATTTTTCATAATGCCCATTTTCTCTCCACAGGAGATGGCAGGTAACTGCACTGGTTGCAGGATTACTTCCAGTGGCTGGCCCTTTGTTTCTGCAGTTCTTAGTCAGATGGCCCACCTTGTTGCAAATATTACACTTAACAGTGCAGGAACCGCCTTTATCATCTCCATGTGTGATGCAGATGTGCATTTTATTACACAAGGACGGTTCTTCCTAGTATATCCATTATTTTCGATGGGTAACGGTGGCAAGCATAATAAGCCCTGATGGTTTCCTAGTCTTCTGTTTTGTTGTGGTTGGTGAATATTGTAGCGGTTTGTTGGTGTTGGTGTGTTACAGTAGTTGTCTAATGTTATTGAATGTTCTTATGTCGTCTATCTTCAATTTTGTGATCACTTGATAACTTGCAAACCGGGAGTGTGTTTTGTTACATGATCCATTAGCCTCGGGCCTAGGTTAATGGACCTTCTCTAGAGTTTGAGGTATTTTAGAGGCAGGGGTACTTTACATTGTATTACTTCAGCAGGGTGTGTGTTTTGGGTGGTGGGGTTGGTGTGCTGTAGTAACAACCCGAGTTTTATGACGCGTATGACGATCGCGAATTCGACGTCATAACTATTATTTTATAAGTTCATGTGAGCAAACGTCGACATTTAAAAATTTTATTTGTCGTAAATAATTATTTTCGCGTATTGTCTATTAACGAAATAAGTGATTTTTACAATATTTTAATTTTGAACGTTTCGCGATCGTCACCGTTTGATCTTCGCGCACGTTCGTTAATCGTTTTACAGTATCGTAAAAAATTTACTCGTAAAAATTTACGACGCGTCTCATTCTATATTTTAAAGATCGTAAGTTTATTATTTTTACGAATGTCATCTTTTGTTCCTTGTCTTGAGCCGGATTCATGTTTTAGTGTGTACACATCTTAATAAATGTTTTAAATTAAATTTATGTGACGGAATAAAAATGTTTACGAATATGGTGACCCGAGTATTGTTGACCGATTATAAAATAAAAGAAAATACATTTGTACTAAACTTGAAAGAAATAAAGCAAGGAGGGACTAGTTTCGCCTAATTGCCAAACTATGGCACGTATATAAGCCAACTTAAACACACACTTTTCATTATAACAAAAATTTTGTTTTCTTTTCCTTTGGTCCTCTCCAACCGGACGCACCACCACCACAATAACATCACCACCGCTGCTTTATTTTCGACATGCATTACGATCCAACTATATTTTCTTAATCCTCACATTAAGACCTACGTTTTCATATAATAAAAACATACATGCAATGGGTTTTGAAGAAAAAATATTTTCGGTTTCGCTCATGATATTTCGAGCTAGGAGAGTGTTTAAAAGGGTTAGATTAGCGATACAATCAAGTGGGTTAGCATGGAAATGGTTTGGGGTTTTCGTTCGTGTTTATGCCCGAGAGTTCGAACCACAAAGAAGGCCGAAACCAACACCTTGTGTGTTATTGTGAGTATTTTCATATTCATTTGTTTCGTTTGGTTTGTTTGTTTGATTTGATTTCGTATATTATATGTGATGAAATCCGAGGTCTTGCGTCGATTGGATTAGTTATAATATGGGTTGATTGGTCGATGTAAATATCATGATTAAGATATATTAGATATGTTGTAAGATGATTTTTGGTCGAAAAATAGTTTTTGGCATGTTTTGTAAATGTTAAATTCGTGCAGAATCTGTGGCACGCAAAATGAGGTTCGAAAATTTATAAAAACTGATTTTTGATTATAAAATATGATAGAGTTCATCCTAATGTACGTTTTAGTAATTCGAACGTCCCGTAACTCCTAATAACGAAGAAGTTATAGCTGATCAAAGTTTGGAAAATTTATAAATTTGCAAACAGCTATTTTGCAAAAGTATACATTCTGATCCGATTTTCAACAACTATTTTGGGCACTTTCGAGTCCGTTTCGGCCTTCCGGCGAAACACGAAAGTTGTCCGGAATGATGTTTTTTATAAATACCTTATAGGTCAAAGTCACGAAAACTTGATATAGCGGGTCAAAGCTGATGGTCAAACTGCTGTGTTTTTATTAAAAATACAAGTAACAGCAGAACTGAAAAAGGGCATTTTGGTCATTTTCTGTCGAGATTCAGGTCTCGGCTAAAACTAAAACGTTGTTCAGAATATCGTTTCGCATAAAATTTATTCTTTGGTCGAATCGTGAAAATATGATTTAAAGGGTCGTTTGCCGCGGGTCGGATTTGGGTAAAAATAAATATAAGTATAAAAGTCAAAGAAATATAAGTATAAGTATAATGTCGACTTTAAAAAGTCAACGGGTTAATATAAGACTTATTGAATGTTTATAAAAATAATAAACGCTATTATTTTTACGAGTATAACAAATTAGACTTAACGAGTTTTATGAACGGATATTGTTCTAAAAATAGTAACACACGGAACATAATCTCGATATGGGTAATTAATAACGAAATTGAAAGTCGAAAGTTCGACGAGATAAATAAATATTTTATAAATATAATTGGATGCCGAGACTTACTAAAAATGATAACTTTATGAAAATAGCAACTTACCAAAAATAGAAAGTTTCTTAAAATAGAAAGTATTCGATTAAGCGATGTATGATGTAAATAAAAGAACAATCGTAACCTAATATTGTGGGGTTTTAGAATCTAAGGCGCAAGTGGATTTCTCATCACATGTGTGAATATATATATATGATTTTGTTGATACGATGTACGCATCGTTGAATATACTTTTCGATATAGTAATCGAGCGACATAATTTATAGGTCGTGATCATGTTCATCGACTTTTCGTGGATTCTTTCGATTATTTGATCTTTGGCTTTTGATCAAGGTGAGTTCATAGCCTCGCTTTTAAAGTTTTCAATGTTTTTAACTCCGCGAGGGGGATATATTGTTTGTTTTGTGAAATTGAACGCAAATTGTTTTTGATACTTGAATATGATTCCTTCACTATTGAGTATATGCCTTTTTGCTGTGTGACCGTTAGTTACCATGTGTTGGTGAACGCTAATGCATTAAATAGATCTATTGGGTTTGACAACCCTGTCCGGGGTTTGAATCCGTTGGGACCACCCTGTCAAACGGACATTTTGTGGTTAGTATTAGGAGAAGTGGCATACTTCTCGGACATAATTTCGTCCTACGGGATGAATGTGTTAAGTTTCGGTACACGGGCTCTTTAGTTGGAAATCACTATTTTTATAACTTGACTTACGAGCCAACGTTATATGTTTTGTTGAACCAAAATATGCGTTCTAACTGTTATTTGTAAACTCTATGAATTCACTCAACGTTTTGTTGACTTTTTAAGCATGTATCTCAGGTTAATTGCTGTTGATGGCTGGATGGGACGGAACGCGGATATCAAGGACGGTGTCTCGGTGAAGTAGTGTCATAAACTAAACAAGTGTTTTAGAAATCAAGTCGTGTTGTGACTTTTAGAAATAATTTCTATAATGGTATTGGGACCTATGTAACTCTGATCTTTCTAATAAATGAAATTGTGTTTTATAAACGTATCTTTGAACGTTTACTGGGACTCGTGTGCATGTATTATGAAGTAGCACCCCAATCGTTGTATTCCGCTGCGTATCGCATTTTGGGGGTGTTACAGAGTGGTACCAGAGCACGAGTTGTAGTGAACTAAGTCGTTTTACAAAACTTGGACTACAACTGTTTTTGGAAAAGTTTCACGAGTCTTTCACCGATGTCCGATATCCGCGCGCGTGTTGCTCCCGATCCTTAGAAGCCTTATGTGGTATATATTTGATTGCATATTATGTGCGTAACAAGTGGTTGACACTTGGTACAAGTAATAATTATATATATGTATATAGATATATATATACGGCATCCGTTCTATGGTATACGATTATATATATCTTGATATTCGCTTCTTGCGAAGAGTTTAACTTCTTTAAACATTTCGATGCGATATGATAAAAATTATTTTGATACGTGATGAAAACATCGTTGTTATACGATTATCTTCGAAACTTTTTCGCAAACTTTACTTTGTTATCTCTTGATGTCAGGACTCGACTTAGTTTTCGATCCCACTTAAAAATTTTACTAATTGATTTTGAATTTGAACGCTATTTTTATTGATTTTGATTCGCATATATTGTTTCGTAATCTATCATTTTGAGATTTTTCTGCTAATGGGAGTATGACTTTTATATGTCATCCCATGAACCTTCATTGTTTTGGAAAACAGTTATAAACTTACTCCGCATAATATGTCGTTTGGAAACGTCTATCTTTGGAACTTTCGAATAAAGTTGGTGTTTGCGTTTGATTCTCTCGTATCGACCTCTACTTAGTAAGTCATGAAATGTTTGATTCTGGAAATCTATAAGTTTTTGTGTTTGAAGGAATGTTAAGTCATTAGGTATGGCTTTGTATTGGCGTTTGAAGGAAATTAAAATGGTGTTTGATTGGATTTTGAAATGGATTATATGGCAGTTTGTAACCAGCAGGTTGTGGGGTTGATTGTGAATTATTTTTGGTCATAACTCACCTGGTAAATCCAATATGGATGTGGGCATATGTCTTAAGTATATGTGGTTCTTTGGATAGGGTCGTATCTCCTCCGGATGAGTGAGATATCGTCATTTTTGTAAAAATAGTCAAATCGGGTATACCGTTGGGAAAAGGAGTATAAATTCATATTTTTGTAATAACTTTTCAAAAGAAAATTTAGGTACCTGTAGAAGACTCTTAGGGCTATCAGCTCTAATTTGTTTCACATCAAAAGCATCAATAGATTTCAAGTTTCGCTCATTTTCGTAAGCTACAAAAATTTATCAAAATTTCTTTGAGGATTGCTTTGGGATAGTAGCTTGTTGGGTATGTTTTAAAATATTTTGGTACATGAAGACCTGGGAAATTATACTAGGAGGTATAGAAACCTCTTTGGTACATATAGGAATTCGGATGGAGTCATATCGACGCCCGACGAAAGAAATATCGCCGAAATGGCAAAGCTAGTCAAAAATTTAGACCAAAATTTGAATGAGTAATAAGTTCAAAAACTTATATAGAAACACCCAAATATGTAAAACTGTAAGTTCTAGATATTGAACAAACTCAGATTTGAGCGGTCGTTTCGGCTTTTTGGGGACGCACGGTTTAGGAGATACACTCAGTTTAGCGAGCGATAAAATTTTGGAAAAAGGCAGCATTGATAAAATAGGGGCAAAATGGTAATTTCACCTTGGGTTCAAAACTTTCTGGGCCGTGGGCCTTATGTTTCTAGAAAATACATTCGAAATGCTTTCCGTAGGCGAAAACCTCGTACTTTTATCCTTTACGGATTAGTAATTAGGAGGGTTTCAAGAACCTAAATAGTTTAGTAGTTTGAGGTCATTGTTGCCTCAAGGTTTTATCTTATCACCGGCGTGGTGATTGCACATTCTTTTAGCTATTATTTTTGATTTAAGAACTCTAGGAGAGTTCATGTATATGTAGTTTATGTATTGGAAACTTAGGACCGTTACGGTTGGATGTACCGGCTTTGAATGCCAATGAGGTATCTCTTTTTGAGGAAAAATTGGTATGTATGTATGTTATTTTTGGCATTGTTATTACAATTTTTGTAATTGTTCTCGGTTATGAGTTAGGAGGAGGTGTCATTGTATAGGTTGTACTATGAGTGAAGCCTGGAGGTCGTTATTACCCCCGAGGCACTCGGCTTGTGAGAAATTGATTTGATCCCGAGCGTTGGGTGACTTCAATTGGCAAATCTTTCGCATGTGTATGTTACTTGCTCGCATAGTCCATGAGTGGGTATTACTTTTGGAACTTGCCGTGACCGTTGACCAAACTGTATTTAATGGCGTTTTGTGGTTAATGATTTTAAAACTGTGAATTGCAATAACAAATTTGTATGTTGAACATATGTCGTTGCGCGAATCATATTGAATATGTTGTATAAATTGTTTGTGTAAACCATGGAAAATGTGTTTTCAAATTTCATAAACTGACCATATGGTGTCAATTAAAATTTTCTTTTAAAAAAAACATTTTTCTTTTTAAATAATAAGAATGGAAGGTGGTGCTATCTTTTTTTGTTCTTTTGAAATGATTTGAATTT
>BQNB010005437.1:50334-102214 GCA_026074375.1 Tanacetum coccineum | reverse complement strand
CTAAGTTTTTAACTCTTCAACGCACTTTCCCTGAATTTTTTAGATTTTTATAAATTAGTTTAATATTTTTATAATATTTTTAGATTAAAACAGTTTTTAATTCATAATAAATAAAATAAAAGTCAAAAAAAATATAATTCTTTTTTCTAAAATTATTTTTAATCACTTAGGACTTTTATAAATTAAATTTTCATTTCTAGGGTTAAAATTCGATAATTTAGGTTTTTAAGTCGCGTTTTTAGAATCCCGTTAACGTTTTTAGTTTAAATTTTTAATTGCTTTGATTATTTCTTGCATTTATTGGTTTTTGAATTAATTGTAGAAATAGAATCCAAATCAAAATTTGATCATTTAAATCACGCGATCACAAACTTAATCACGATTCTTAATTTATGCCCGTTGGGACTACGACCCGGGAAGATTTTGAATTTTACTTTGGTTAAAAGTAATCTTCCTAAAAACCTTTTCACTTTCTCTCTTACTATTTGATATTCGAGATTTTAGTTATATATACATATATATTATATTATATATGGGCTATTAGACTTGTATCAGGAGCAGAAGAAGGATGGCATATTTATTAGTCAAGATAAATATGTTGGTGAAATTTTAAAGAAATTTAGGTTTACAGAAGTTAAGACTGCAAGCACACCTATGGAAACTCAAAAGGCTTTGCTCAAGGATGAAGATGGTAAAGAAGTGGATGTTCATTTGTATAGATCAATGATTGGTTCATTGATGTCATTTACTCTTCAGATCCATGACATCATGTTTGTAGTGTGTGCCTATGCTAGATACCAAGTCAACCCAAAAGTTTCACATCTTTATGCTGTGAAAAGGATTTTTAGGTACTTAAAAGGTCAACCAAAATTAGGCCTTTGGTATCCAAAAGATTCTCCTTTTGATTTGGTAGCATACACTGATAGTGTATGTGGAGCAAGCTTGGATAGGAAGTCTACAATAGGAGGTTGTCAATTCCTTGGATGTAGATTAATATCATGGCAGTGCAAGAAACAGACAGTGGTTGCAAATTCATTATAGACAAATCAAACCCTCCACCAGAGCTGAATATTGGGGCGTTTAAGGTTGTTGTGGGTAAGTGTTTGATTCAGAATCAACTCCTTTTATTATGGGTACAATTTAATGCATCCAAGATCTTTATTGATAATACATTACTATTTGGCATAATTAAAATCCTGTTTTTCATTCAACACACAAAGCATATTAGAGATTAGACATCATTTAATTCGGGATTGCAATTGAAAAGACGTTGATTCAAATGTCAAAATCCAATCTGACAAGAATGTTGCTGATTTACTTACCAAAAGCTTTTTGATGTAAGTAGTTTTAATATTTGATTGTAGTATTGATGCTAACTCCTTAAAATCTTTTTATCTCTTTTGTATCTGTTCAGCGTTTTTGTATGAATTAGTACTGTTATTCATGTCATTAAAAAATCTGCTATGAAGTATAATTAGTGCTGCTAGTTATACTTAATACTGCTGAGTTAATACTATTAGTTATACTTAATACTGTTAGGTATAATTAATACAGTGATAATTGTGAAAATGGCTATGGCTTGTGTTTTCTTGGTATTTGGACTAACATTTTGCAGAAAAAGCAAAGAAAAATGTTAGATTGATAATGGAAAAGCTGGTTATTAGAGAAAATAGACAGAGAGTTTTGTTAAGAAAAAGAATTGAGAGAGTTGGTGAGAATAAAAACAGAAAGAGAAATGTATGGAATAAAAACAGACAGAGTGTTTTTGTAAGAAAAAGAATTAAGAGAAAAAGTAAGCATAAAAACAGAAAGAGAGCCGTGTGATATAAAAATAGACAGAGTGTACAAGTAAGAAAAAGAATTGAGAGAAAAAGTGAGTTAAAAATAGAAAGAAACGACATTTATTTTTAATGGATATGCTTTTGGAATGGAATTGGAGTTAATGCTGGTGACTCAAAGTTAATGCTGCTAGGCATAACTTACCGCTGCTGGTTGTAAATTAATGCTGCTAGGCATAACTTACTGCTGAGTTATTACTGCTGGGTTACTTACTACTGCTGGTGGATGTTAATGTTGTTAGGCATAAACTTACTACTGCTGGTGATGGTTAATGCTGTTGAGGGTATTTTTATAAATACTTTGATTAAGTGTTTTAATCACTCATTTAATCGATTTCATTCACTCATATACTCTCTAATAATAAACCCTAACTCAATTTCATCATTCATCATCAAAACCTAACACAATGACGACCCTTAAGTTTGTTGATACTCATAACATGGTCACGTTTTTGGCTAAACCCACTAAAAGTGAAGGGTTTGAGCTGATAGTAGATTTTCTGAATGCAAATCCTATAAAGTATGCACTAACAATCAATCCTACAGTATATACTTCGTGCATTGAACAATTCTGGGCTACTGTCAAGGCAAAAACTGTCAACGGGGAAGTACAGTTACAAGCCCTAGTGGATGGAAAGAAGATCATCATTACTGAGTTAATTGTAAGAAGAGATCTTCAATTAGAAGATGTTGAAGGTGTTTATTGTCTACCCAATGCTACTATCTTTGAACAGCTTACACTGATGGGGTATGAGAAAATTTCACAGAAGCTTACTTTCTATAAGGTATTCTTTTCCCCACAATGAAATTTTTTGATTCATACTATTTTACAATGCCTAAGTTCTAAGACTAATGCATGGAATGAGTTTAGCAGCACTATGGCATCTGCAATCATCTGTTTAGCTACAAACCATAAGTTTAACTTTTCAAAGTACATTTTTGAAAGTATGATGAAGAACTTGGATAATGTGTCTGGAAATTTTTTGATGTATCCAAGGTTTATACAAGTGTTTGTGAAGCAACAACTTGAAGGGATGCCTACTCACAAGAGAATTTACATTGCACCCTCTCACACTAAGAAGATATTTAGGAATATGAGAAGGGTTGGAAAAGGTTTTTCTAGAAGGGAAACACCATTATTCTAAACAATGATGGTACAAGATCAAGAAGAAGTGGGTGAAGGTTCAGAAATGCCAACTGATCCCCATCACACACCCACCATTATTCAACCATCAACATCTCAACCTCAAAAGAAACAAAGATCAAGAAGGTCAAAGAGAAAGGACACTGAGGTACCTTAGCCTAGTGGTCCTATAACCAATGTAGCATATGAGACTGTCAATGAGGAGATGGATGACAATTTGGAAAGGGCTGCCACTACTACTACTGGCTTAGAAGCAGAGAAGGACAGTGGTAACATAGATAAGACCCAATCCAAGCCAACACTTAATGAACCAAGTTCCTCAGGAACTAGTTCAGGTAGTGGTCCCAGGCGCAAGAAACCATGGGGGATATAATTGCTCAGACTAGGTATGAGAATGTATCTAAACTTTCCAATGATCCACTACTCGCAAGAGGTAACACACTTCAAAGTGGTGAGGATAGACTGAAACTTCAGGAATTGATGGAATTATGTACAACTTTACAATCAAGAGTTCTTACTTTGGAGACTACAAAGACCACTCAAGCTATGGAGATTACAAGTTTCTTGCTTCACAAAAGAAGGATACACACTTCGAAGTGTGAGGAAAGTCTGAAACTTATAGGATGTTGAGTGGAACACTAAGTACCAATTTACAGCAAAGGGTTCATTGATTTGGAGAAGACAAGACCACACCAAAACTCAAGCTGAAGAAGGATCCGTTTAAAGAGGAGGGTCAAGAAGCTTAAACATAAAAAGAGGTCAAGAACTCATGGGCTTAAAAGATTATACAAAGTTGGTCTTACATCTAGGGTAGAATCCTTTGGAGTTGAAGAAAGTTTGGATGATGATGCATCCAAACAAAGGAGGATAAATATTATTGATGCTGATGAAGACATTACCCTGCTTAATAATCAAGATGATGCTGATATGTTTGATGTGAACACTTTAGCTAGTGAGGAAGTATTTGTTGCCGAGCAAAGTGAAATGTTGTTGAGGAAGTAGTTGCTGTGATTGATGCTGCCAGTACAATTCCAGTTAGTGCTGCTATAATAGCTAATGTTGAAGTTACTTTGGCTTAAGCACTGGCAGAGTTGAAGAGGGCAAAACCCAAGGCTGATAAGGTTGTGATACAAGAACCAGAGCAGGGTACAACTACAACAACTCCTAACAAAAAAAATATCTAAACCAAAAAAGCTCCACAGACAAAGGCAAAGGGATTATGATTTGAAGAGGCCTGTGGTGGGAACAAGTGTGAAGCCTTATGGAAGGGAGGCTAGAACAAATAGGGTGAGCTTGAGAGGAAGGAAGCTGAGGCCTCTCAGATCATACCGAGCTGTATGAAGAAGAAGAAGAAGTGAAGTAGGGAGGAAGGAAGGCAGGCTTATGCCAGAGAAAAAGTCTCAACAAATTGAAAGACGGCTACATAGCTTGAGGGGATGATGTTATTAGGGCTAAAGTGTTGAAAGCGTGAAGATATCAGGTTAGCTCAACAAGATCTGAGGTAGCGGCGGCTGTTCACAACTCAAGTGAGTAAAAGAAGAAGTTGTCCTGATGAAAGAAACAGGCAAGAGTTATTGGTGACAGGATTCATAGTAGCAAGAGACGGAACAAACATTTGTGCGAGCTAGAAAGGAGCAGAAGAGAAGAGGGAACTAGACCCCTCAACAAGTAGCGTCCACAAAGGAGATAGTGCATGTGAGTGAGCTGTGAATTGCAAACAAACAGTGAAGGGGAGATGGGAGTGGAAGGCGTAAACAGAAAGCTGATGTGAAAGAACCAAGGTCCATTTGTACAAATGATTACGATGGAATTATTGTATGTGGAAGCAAAGTGCTAATGAACAATGGGTGGTGTGAAGTACCTTTGTGATTGTGTGACGTACATGGACTGAGGTTACAGGGATGGAGAGTGAGAGTTCCAACAGAGGGCAGAAGATCGAGTTGGAAGTATGACTTTAAGACACAGAAGGAGCTGAGACAGAAGGAGTGAGAGGAGAGGAGTGGAGAGTGTCTGGGGGAGGAGGGACGAGGGAGGAAGAGAGTAGAGAGACATGGAATAAAGTATTAAGAAGCGAGAAGAGGATTAGGATGAGTATAAAGAATACAGCAAAGCTTCAAAGGTTTAAATAAAAGTTCATTCCAAAGTGGAAGAAGGGGTAGGGATAAAATGGTGGAGAGTTTTTAACCTTTGGAGCTACTAAGGGCCCTCCCAACTATGGTAGTAGACGGTGGAGAGATCCACAAGGAAAAGTGGAAGGAAGAAGTCTAGTTATCAAATACATAAGGAGCTGATGGAGAGATCACAAAAGTACAGAGGTCTTATGAGTGATCAAATGCTATATAAAAGTTTTTAGTGTGTAGAAGACTAATAAGGCACTGGATTAGGATATACAAGCACGTATAAAGGCATAATATGGATCACCAAGACCCAGTGAAAGACTAAGATTTGATTTATATGTATATTAAAGACAAAGTTTAACACCACATTTAAATCAAGTATGGAAGAATCAAGATGATTACAATGTGTTGGATTGGAAGTTATATGATTCCTGTGGAGTTCATTCATTGAGGATGCAACATGTGTACATTTATATGTTGGTTGAGAAGAGATATGCCCTTAAACCATCTACAATTACAGATATGTTGAACAAGAAGCTTTAGGTTGATTATTTAAATGAAATGGCATATCAGCTTCTTAACTTCTCACAAAACAACTTAAGAATCAATAAAGTGTTTGGAAGCATCCTCTTAGTGATTAATGAAGCTTTCAATGAAGAAACTTAAGATTCTGAAGAAGAATATCAAGTTTAGGGGAGGATTGTTGAGGGATAAAACTTCTTGATGACTAGTAGTTACTGCTACATAATCTTTAGTACATTCACATAAAGTTTCTACTATATTTGTGTTAGATTTATCTAATATAACTAAACCTTAAACAAGCTTAAGGAATTCAATCTATTAAAGTGGTATCCAACAAGAGGTATCCTACATCCTGGGAGAACATCAACACACATTTTTCAACATCATGAGTGAGTGTTGCTTCTAAGAGTCGCATATTTAAATCTCATTTTGTCTCAATGTTGCATCAATATCACTTTTCATTGAATAAAAAACATCCATCATTACTTTTACTTCTTTTGGAAACTCTATTTGAATAGCTTTAAAATCATATGCAAGTAATCAAGAATCGGTGTCACCTCATCATAACAAAATTGACTTAAAATTGTATCTTCACGATTCTTATAGAATATACTTTTTGTAGCAGTTTTAGTTTTTAAAAGAGTGTACAATTTATTAATTTCATTTTCTAACATGTGAAAATGTCTAATCAGTTTGCTTGGTTTAGGCATTGTCAAATGAGGTGAACTCGATGTACTTGCACTTGTAAGAGTTACAGTAGACGTAGAAGCTTTTGAAAATTATTTATGTTCAAGAGATAGCTCTACTTGTGAAACAAAGGTTTCGTAAAGATCATTTAATTTTCCATAATTAATTGGAAGAAAATTTTGTTTTTTCTCAATTGCAATTGGATCTTTCAATTTGTTTTTCATTTTAATTTGACTTTTGGTTGCATCCTCAAGTATCTTCTCAGTGTCACGAACATTCGCACGCACATTTAAACTATAAAGATATGAAGCATCATACAAATTAGGATTCGCAGAAATTGCTTGCTTGAGTGTATAAGGATTTTCGTAACCCAAACCATGTTTTAATTGTGGATCATAAACACACAGTGGTTTTGGTCTAAGCATGAACATTGCTTGTACATAATTGCTCATCTTAACAATCACATTTTCATTCTTTTTAAGTTTAGATTCTAAAGTCAGAATATCATTGAGATACCGATGTTCGTCCTTATTAAATTTATGTTTTAAAGAAGTATAAGCTTTTGTTAATTCTGAAGACTGTTTGCGTTCATTTGAAACACTCATTTTCAAATTATCTTTTTCTTTTTCTAAAGCTCAAATTTTATCCCTATCTTGAATAAATTGATCTTGAAGTTGATTTTCTAGCCTTTTTGCCCATTGAACAACCTCAATGTATTCTTTATGAAAATTAGTTTTGTTTTTATTTGATGACTCAAAAACCCGAACTCGATCCTTATATTGCTCAAGTTACTTAGTTAACTCAACATTCTGTTGTTTAACCTTTTTAGCAAGTACAAGTTGCTTTTCAGCTTCCTTGTAAGCATTTTTGTCTAATAGTTCCAGATCATTATCATGTTGACCAGGAGCATTTTTATCATGTTCAACATTTCCGTTATTAACTTTTACATTTGGATCATCAAATATAATATCGCTATTAATTTGATCATCACCATTTGTAGAGTTAATAATTTTAGGTTGCTCATAATACTTTTGTTCATGATCACTCTTGGAGAATAATGGATTCATGAAACTTGTTGATGGTTTTTGTACCTCACCGATGAATGCAGAATCATAGCTTGGCTCTTCATCAAAATCAATATGTGTTTGTTGAATTCTATCCATCATGCATATGTTTGCACTTAATTCCTCAACCCCTTCCATTTGAGCAGCATCGGTGAAAAGAAAATCATTTTGTTCGTTGGAAAGAATAACCCCAGCTTCATCTTTCTTTGCAAGCAACATTTGTTCCATGAAGTACTTAGAATCTCGAACTCTTGGCTTTGGACAATCCCGTGCATAGTGACCTCTAGCATTGTAATTGTAGCAGTTCCTGACTAAGAAGTTCGTAGAACTCTTTGTACATTCCCAATCTCTTTTTGAACAGTACTACTCTCAGCATACTCCTCTTGAGTATTGTATGACCTCCTTGCAATACTACCACCATTCCCAACATTTTTACTTTGAATATTCACCTTATCAACTTGCACAACTGCTTGATTCCTTATGTTTGAAGAAGTGTGAAGTTGGTTGTTTGTTGGAGTGGAATAGCGTTGCATGATGGCACTGACAAGAAGCATCATTGCAGAAGTGTGACTGTCTTCTTCATCATCACTGAATGTATCCCCTTGGTAATTATCATCATAATCTACCACAGTAGAAGGAAGTGTGACATAATAATGTGGTGGAGATCGAGAAGATGAGGAACTTGTGTGTGCAACTAAGGCAAGAGGATCATGTGTTTTTGCAGCCTTTTTTGCTCTGGTACTGCTGAAGATATTTAAATAACACATCATATTGTTCGTCTTTCACATTCTTTGCGAAACGAACATTGGTGACATACTTATACCATTCAGGCTGTAAGCAATTTAGGAACTTAGTATTGATTGTGACATTTGGAAGTTGGATGTTGTTCCTTTTTTAGATCATTGACGAGTTATGAGAAGCGATTATGCACAAACGTAAGAGATTCTTAAGCTTCAGCAGTGAATTGATCAAACTCATTAGAATGTTTGTTTGAATTTGGTGTTAGAATGACTCAGTTAAATGTTTGAGGTATTTGGGGTATGTCCAAGGCCTATTTCGGATTTGTTTGGTATGATATAATTTTGAATGCTGAAGTAATTTGTTGTGATATGTTTGATTTTTACAAGTCAATTTGG
This sequence comes from Tanacetum coccineum, assembly GCA_026074375.1. NCBI lineage: Eukaryota > Viridiplantae > Streptophyta > Magnoliopsida > Asterales > Asteraceae > Tanacetum > Tanacetum coccineum. The sequence goes on along the minus strand of BQNB010005437.1, from coordinate 93,706 downwards.
GTAGTTTAAAAAAATACTACTTTGACTACAACTTGATCAACTGCAAAACAAGCAATACAAATCATTTGAAAACCTTAAAATACAAAATATATTCATATTCATTCAAGGTGAAGAACCATAATCACATACTCAAAAAAGGACAAAACCAGTAAACCACCGCAAACCAAATACCAACCAAAACCTAACCTAGTGTCCCTAAATTCATCTTATTTACAAAGGTATGCTTCTCACGAACACTAAGATGGGATTCATTCACCATAATCTTGAGACGCGTCATCTTATACATTCACGCTCTTGTACCACGTCTTTCCTTTCTTTAACAACGTTAGACACCTCCTCACATAGCTCTTAAAACTTCTTCTCAAGCTTTAACTCAGCCTCCACTTATCTCCCGCTTAAGACTAGCAATTGATCTTTAATTTTATTAAACTTTGAAGCCTTTGCAAGCTCCTTGATACAGGCCATTTTTTATGAAAAAAGAGTTTCTAGATTCAAATGATTGTAACGATTTATTTATAGGGTGGGAACTGGTTTTCTAGTTGTTTGAAAAGAAAAATGGCGGGAAAATCACATAAATGGCGGGAGAAAAAACACCTCAAGGACCAACCGTGCAATCACAAAACGAAAAAAAATGGAACAGTAAACCCTAAAGGTTACTGTATTAACAAATTAGTCAGGGACCAACAGTGCAATCAAAAATTAAAGTGAAAAGACGATTGTACCCTTCAGTGGAAGGGTGACCTGACCAAAATAACGACGAAAATAACCGTCGTTAGGTATAACGGGGCTCTAGGGATCAAACGAGCAACAACATTGGCAAATAAGGACCTCGTATGAGTGTCTTCCTTATCTAGAGACCAAACATATAAACGGAGTTCAATACAGGACCAACGATGTAATTTACCCTATTTCTTTCCAAGTTGTAAAAGAAAACGTTACTACACTCATCCTCCGTCCAAGTCTACCTCTCCTTTACAAGATGAGATAAGATTTATTGATGAATGTGCACATGACACGTGGCACTCGATTTTCTGATGATTTTAATGATAAGGCATGCAATTATGTGGACACTATGCATGAAGTCCCATATCCAACGGTCACAATCGCTCGAAGCCAAGCATGATTTATTTTACTCCATTGGATTGCAACTTGCAAGTAGGAAACCAATTGCTGATATACGACCATTATATATAGAACCATGTAAAACTAAAGTCACTCACTGGGTTTGCAAAGGCTAATCATCTGAAGCAAATTAGTACCAAAATGGCATCCATTTCCTCAGCAGTCGCTACCGTTAGCCGGGCCGCTCCCGCTCCAGCCAGCATGGTGGCTCCATTCACTGGACTTAAGTCCAACTCTGCCTTTCCCGTTACCAGGAAGTCTAACGACTTCTCATCGCTTCCCAGCAACGGTGGAAGAGTGCAATGCATGAAGGTATACATATAAAACATAGTAACAGTTTTGTACATAACTAAAACATGTTTTAAGAAACTAAAAATGTTTTGGTTTTGGTTTGGTGTGTTTAGGTGTGGCCACCATTGGGTTTGAAGAAGTTCGAGACCCTCTCATACTTGCCACCTCTATCTGAGGCCTCTTTGGCTAAGGAAGTCGACTACTTGCTCCGCAACAAATGGGTTCCTTGTTTGGAATTCGAGTTGGAGGTCTATTTCTCATCTTTTACATATATAATTCTCTATTTCTTTTATAACCTTATCTCCTAGATTATATAGTTTATCAAGAGATTAGCAATTTTGATTAGTTGATTTGAGCTAGATTTATTATATTACTAAGGCAGTAAACATAAATTTTCTAGAAATGAGACTTGATCATACTACTACTGCTGCTGCTAAATCTAGTCAAATACTAAAATTCTTCAAAATTATCTAATAAACTAGAATTAGAGAATTGTATTAGTGAATTGATGGATCAACATATTTAAAATTTTGGTTATATATTTATTTAAAAATGTAGCATGTGTAACAATTTACTCACTAGATGTCAACAAGTGAATGCTACATATTTTTCTTTTTTGACAAAATTTGTATCCAGATTTATATCCTTTGCATACCAGTAACAGTAAAATGTATTAGTGAAAACATTAATCCTAGTACGTCCTTCTTTAGAATATTTATAATTTGGTTAGTGCTTAAACAATCATCAAAACTTATCTGTGTAATCAAATTGTATATTCTTTAGTATCATACTGTCTTCTTACTACAATCCTCTTATAAAACTCACATTAATTTTATAGTAACAAAAGTTCATGTACCACAGCTATAATAGAAGACATCGTTATGCACATTAAACCTAGTTTAAAACATTACTATTGATTTCATCATTTATTTATTTCAATTATATATGTTTCAAAATTAAGGTATTGTGGATATATATATTTGGTAGTGACGTTATCCCCATATTTATAGATTTCTTATTATTTGTTGCACGGTTTCTGTTTCTACCGTGAGGCACGGTAACATCCCCCGGATATCTTCGATGGCCGATATTGGACAATGTGGAAGTTCCCATGTTCGGGTGCACTGGACTCCGCTTCAAAGTGTGAAAGAGCATCTTGACGAGTGCAAGATGGACGTTCCCGTAGCTTCATCCGTATCATCGGATTCGACAACGTTCGTCAAGTGCAATGTATCAGTTTCATTGCCTCAAAGCCAAGTAACTACTAAGCAATTGAGCCATTTGTTTTAACCCCGTTATAATGGGTTGTTTTGTTTGTTTGAATCACTTTAGGGTTCATTCTTTTTCGTGAATTTCTGTTCATTCTGTTGTTTATTCCCGAATTTGTATGAGGTGGATAATAGATATTCATATATAAAAGTTATTGTTAATTGTCGAATGTTATTGTATGTTAGTGATCTTGTTATGTTTCATTGATTGTTTATCATTCGTCTCATTATGTTTTATTCTTACATTATTTGTTATAAGATGCAAGTTTTGTCATGAAAATGGTATGATATGATATTTGCATGCTAATACCGGATAGTTTTTGAATATGTAAAATAAGTTGAGTTCGATGATTGTTTAATTTAAACATGTTATTAATTAAACATTTGGGATAATGTTTAATTGTACATGGTGGTTGATCAAGTGATCTTTGGAAAATGGGCTAATTGATTTAAAAGAAAATGTATAGATGTGTACTTTTTTTGTATACATAAAAGTTACAAGTAATTTGTTTGAAATTTCTAAACCATTTTCTTGAAATGGGACCTGTGATGGGTGAATTTGTGGACATGGTTTCTAAAGGATATGATGGATAAGCCAAGTTTGGATTTCTGCCTTTCATTCTTTAGCAATTAATAAATGGCTAGACAGTTGCTATCATGCTAATAAAGATTTGGTATTTAGGTTATATTATGATTCATGTAATCAACTATATTTGAAACTACATTATGTTATATACGTAGGATTAATAATTAATAATAATATATTATATGAAGATTTTATAACATACTAAACACAGATTTCTCTTACATGTTCATAGATCGATAGTGCCATTATCAAAAATTCTAAAAATTGGATGTAACAATTTCGAACAAGTCATATGTAAAATCATGGAAGCACAGGCCTAAACCTTTCATTTGTCATAAAAGGTTGCCACTCTTGGCTGTTGTCACTGACTAATTTGCTAGTCACTAAATAGTGACTGCTCAATGGGACATTATCACTTTTAGTGACAGTTCAGAACACTCATCAAGTCACCTACTATCTAATGGGAGTGTTTGGCTTGTGACTTGGTCTCAAGAGACATGCGTTAATGCTCCCCCACGTATATTAGTTTTAAGGGCCTGTTTGTTTGGGGTTCATGGAATAAAAGAATGGAATTATCTTTGAAAACAAATGTTTGGTTTATTTAAGTTATGGTATTGGAATTAAAATTGTGTCATAAACCCCATAACCAGGCAAGATATCAAGTAAGATAATTAGGAATTACAAATTTATCTTTCTCTCTCCTCTAAAAATTATGTTCACTTCCCTGTTGTTCTTTTTTTCATATTTTTTCCTACATTAGACTAATCAAGTAAGGGTCTAATTGCTCATTTTTTTCATCCCTTAATCTAATCAAGTAAATATTACCATCTTCTTGTCATCGCCGTTAAATTACAAGCTCTTGAGAAAAAAAAATCATAAGCTCTTGAGGCTACTGCATAATCATTGTCGAAGATGTTTCACCGGTTACCAAAATTTGCATCACTGCCATCGCCAGAACTGTTTCACCGGTCACCGAACTGCGTCGTCATTATCTCTCCGGCCTGGTTCACCGGAGCTGATCAAGTATCTGATTTGTGTTTATACAATGAAAGATGAAGTTGTACTTATATATGTGAAACATACATGCAGATAATAGTGTTCAAAGTTGGTCAAAATTCACTTTGGCCAACCAAAATTTTTAACAATCCCCCACATGAATGGAGATCGGTCATAATACACAAAATTTTAATGAAATTCCAATAGTTGAATCTTGCATATGATAGGTAGGTGTGACCTTTTGAACCTTCTCTGGTGAGATGCACTTAGTCTTTTAGATCTAAGTAGACGTGATGTCCTTTAACTCAGTCTCGGTTTATGTAGACAACATTACACTTCACAAGACTCTCCCTGACATTGTCAAGTCCTCATAGTCATGTTCATTATGGTCCTGAATATTAGCCTGGTTCTACAAGAGCTCTTAGGATTTGTGCCTCATAATTTCATTCGAAGCGACCACACTTCTCTCTCACATAGGTGATTTGATCTTGAATCATTAAAAACATATGTTTTGTGATTTCATCTTGAATCATGATGCTTTACGATTTTATCTTGAATCATAACAGCCATATGTTTAACATCTCAATAAGTCACATGTATTATAGGAATGGACTAGAAAGTTACAATATTAAGTAACTCCCACACAGTGACTTCCCCCTACATTTCTATGATTAGGTTATCCTATTGAACCCAGATCTTGGGAACTCCAGTCAGCTAGGTTAGGTTTTCCTCCATAGAAACTCATTCTTTTAAGGGCTTTAGTCCTATTTTTTTAGATGAATCACTAACTAACTCTCTGCTTAAGCCTTTCGTAAGCGGATCTGCGATGTTATCCATTGACTTTACGTGGTTAATCGTGATAACTCTAGTTGAGAGTAGTTGTTGCACCAATCACTGTCTATGATGGATATGTCTCAACTTACCGTTTTACATTGTGATATGAGCTCTGTCAAATTCAATTGACTATCACACGTTATAAACATGGTCGTTCCCGGTTTACGCCATCTTGGTATGTCCTTTACGAATTAACGTAAATATCCCGCATATTCTATAAATTTATCTCAAATGATAGATTCATATTTCATCATAGATTTAGATATAAATGTTTTTTTGATAGATTCCTTTCAATATTTCTAAGACATAGCTTCTCTTAGCGTAATGCATACGCTATAGTGGATCTAGATTCTTATATATAAGAATCCATATTTGCATTACTTCATCATTTGATAGCACCTGAATATCTCTCATAATGCAATATTGTAAGTATCATAATACTCGTGTAATACTTATTCAAATGGTTCTCACTTGAATTACTGGTATATCTACTTAACCTGACTATAAGTTCTAAATCAGGTCACACACATGTCATTAGACAAATAAGATGCCTAATATTCTTTGAGTATTCAAAATGGGCAACACCTTTACCTCTATTTTAAATAGATTTAAAATGATGTCACTGGATTCTAGCTAGGCCGAAATCCCCCACATTGAACCTCTCAAGAATATTGTCCTTATAATATTTTTGACTTCAAATATATTGGTTCACATGATCTTAGTTCCAAGAACCATATTCAACAACTAATGAAGTTCATGTCGAATCTTGACTCCAACATGTCATTAGTTGATTTGTTTATCTTGTTATCACTTCTAGTGATAATTATACCATCTATGTATAAATACAAGAGTACATATATAATATCGATCACACATACATCCATTAATTTCGAATCCACATTCTTACCTGATATAGTCAAAAAATTTGATGTCATGTTTGGGAGCTTGCCTTAAGCCATATAATGACTTATCAAAATTATAAACTTTTCTCTATAATCCAGGAGCCATGAAACACTGAGTTTGGTTTATGTATAGTACTTTTTCTAAATCCCTGTTTAGAAATGTCATTTTCATTTGATACACTTCCAAATTTCTTAATGCAGCAATAGCAAGTATCATCTGAACTGAGGTTATTCTCGTAGAATAAGTATCACAGTAATCTAGACATTCTTGTTGTATAAATCCTTTGATTGCAAATCTTGCTTTGTACTTGTCAATGGTGCCATCGGCTTTCATCTTCTTCTTGAAGATCCCTTTATAGCCTAGTGGTTTACAACCCGGAGGTAAATCCACGAGCTCCCACGTATGATTTTGTAAAATAAAATTTGTTTCACTTTTAATGGCTTCTTTCCATTGAGCCCTTCTGAGGAAGTTGCCGCTTCTTAATAAGAAGTAGTTCTTTTCCTACCATAAAAGAAACAAAATCGGGTCGAAACGATTTCTCGTTTCTTGCCCTTTTGCTTTTTCTAGGTTCAACATCTTCTTCCTTGGGTCGATCTTGTCTCTCATCTTGGAGATCATTATCATCTCGTTGTCTATCTCATTGTATCTAATCTTGGACAACTTCGTCGTCTATTCTAGATGATCTTTTAATTTCCTTCATTAACAAGGAAATATATTTTCAAATAAGGAAGCACTTCTTTATTCCATTATCGTATTCTTGTGTATATCAACATACACAAAGAAAAAAAAGCACTACTGTTATGAGCATATACTAAGAATATGTAATTCATAGTTTCAGGTCAAAGCTTTTGAACCTTAGGTTTCAATACAGATATCTTAGCTAGATATCCCCCCACATTTGTAAGTACTTATAGGATGTTTTCTTCTCATACATAGTTCATGAGGACTATCTTGTTTTCTTTACAAGGGATCTTATCAAAATGATAAATAGCCGATAGAATCACTTTCCCCCACATGTCATGGCTTCAACCCGGACTTAAAAACATGGCATTCACCATATCTTTTAAGGCACGGTTCTTTTCTTTTAAGAATTTTATTGTTAGAGTATAAAAAGCGATAGATTTGTGTCTTATTCCAAGTTTAGCATCTAAATTTGGAAATGAGACACATATCCTTTCATGATATGACTTCGAACCACCTTGTTTTCGATAATAAGTTGATTCTCATCTTATTTGTATAGAACAATCTTGTCTTTATTCTTACTATCATGTAAGTATAAATAACGATATTTTGTACCACCATCAGCAAATATGATGAAGTACTCGCTATTTGCTACATTAGTAGGTTATAATTCTAAATTACATAAAACCATGTGAATAATATCAAGGATTCAGTTATTTTTTGTTCAACCAAGTAAAAAGACAATCTTGTCAATTTGGCTTCAACACAAGTTTTAATTTTGTAATCCGTGTCAATACGAAGAGTGGGTATCCAATTTAGTTTAAATAAACAAGACATTGAGTTAAAGTTAACATGTCCAAGTCAGCCATAACATACATTTAAAAAATCAAGTAAGCTGAATTGATACTCATTTTACAAAAACAACCTACATTCTGCTCAAACATTTTAAAAATGCATAACTCGTACGGACTCAAATTTTGTTCTTCGTTAACTCAAAATTATTTGATTCAAACACAAGATGAAAGCCAAAATTTATTAAGCAACCATCTAGACAAAAGATTATGTAGAAACCGTAGAGGGGGGTGAATACGTTTCCATTTAAAAACTTAAAATGTTTTGTATCAAATTGTCGATCAAGCGTGACGCAACATGAAGAGTGTTTATATTAATTCTACACTAACTATACATATAGTATCAAATCGTATCACAACAATACAAACCTAAGCACAATATTCACATCTATTCACGACACGAACATAATCAAAACTATAAAAGAAACATAACACGCAATTATATATATAATGCAAGTGTAAATATAAAGCAATAAATGTGAGTATAAATGTAAAGAGATAAGTAAAAGGAAATACAAACCCGACATGGTAATTTATAGTGGTTCGGTCATGAAGCTCCTCTTCGCCCCACTCCACTCCTCGAGTACCCAAGTCGAGAGTTACTTCACTAGTCAACAAGCTCCCTTCTCGGCGGAGAAAACCTTACAACGTTGCTTACATTATTTTCCGACACTAAGCTAGAAGTTGAGTTCTAATCTTTGCTAGAACCAAGCTACCACCCTTTACAACATTCGTTATGTTTTATGGTCAAACATAACAAACCTTGTGTTTTAAGGCCTAAACACATAAACCACATCGCTTACATTCTTTTCCAATATGAAGCTAAATATCGAGTTCTAATCTTAGCTAGAACCGATCTACCCAATCTAACTAATACATAAGTTTGGAATACATGAACTCGATCTATACATCGTGAATGTAACACATGTCATGAATGCACCAACTATAATACATCGTATTTTGACGATTACGAGAATTCTTCTCTTGCACTTATAGAGGAAGGATTGGATCACTTGTAAAAAAGTGTTTAAACAAGTTACATGATCAAAGAATAAGAGATGTGTTTTCTAGATTTAAAATAGAGAGAAACTGTGTGAAAAAAGTGTGTTAAATATGTGGGAATAGTCCACTATTTATAGGCAAAGTTTTAGAGCAAAATGTTGGGGTATGCTCGTGTCATAATAAATAATTATACGTTAGACACATGTGAGCCTGTGGGCTCACACACATATACACTGAGGTACCAGTTTATATATCGAGTTTATTGTATTTACAGTATATAAATAACCAACATAACACGGGATCAATATCGGGCATCTAATAACTAAGTAATGGACTTAGTTTATTAGGCTTGAAAAACAAATGGCAAGCCCATTTGGACCTATATATGAGGCCGGCCACTTATGGTCATAGAAAGGGGAAAAGATCGTTTTTATTCTAGTCAAATTTATATATGGCTGATCTACTTAATATGATCTCCTATTTAATTTGATTGATAACAACTTTACAAAGTGATTCCCCCTCTCTTCCCTCTATATATACCATGGCACAAACACTCTTTGTATGTTTTTATGTTCTTGTTTTTCAATCACTTTGTATCTAGTTTATTCAAGGTGAATTACGGGGTTAAGACTAGCATCTAATTGGTATAAAAGGAAGTGTAGTGTGGATACATTATAGAGGTGATCTCCATTGATCACTTGGTTTCATTGGAAGTGTCATGTTAAGGTGAAGGACACCAATTGATTCTACCGATCACGCTACAAAGGTATTACTTTTCTTGTATTAACTTTGATTGATCATATAACTCTATGGATCTGTTGATAGGTGCTTGTTCCGCTGCGTTTAATGTTTGTTTATATGATATTCAATTTGATTCAGCACCTACAGTGGTATCACGAGCCATCATATGATGTCATATGATCATCTTGTATGCGTAAAAATGGCTAAAAACGGGTGTTTTTTATGGATTCAAAAGGATAATTTTAAAACAGACCCTATGGCTTATTTTTTGAAATTAATTCAACCCATATAGGTTCTTATGATCTTTGATTTTTGATCCCATAGCCATTTGTTATGCATACTTTAATTGGTTTTGTTATCGGGTACGTGTAAAATGGCCTAAATCGCGTGTTTTGGAACGATTCTTGAATCGGTTTTAAATCAGCCCCTTGGGCATTATTTTCTGAAATAATATGGTTGTTATAAAGTCTTTAATACAGTACTAAGTGATCCTTAAGCCATTGGTTACACGTACCAATCAGGGTTTTAATTCTAGTTAATTTATTTCTTTGATTCGTTGGCTAACAATTTATTTCTTGTTAATTATTTTGTTTACATGGCAAATACATGCATGTTTGGCCTTGGAATTAGCCAACACCTTATTCATACATGATATAATGGTATTATTATATTTCGTATGCAAAGCCGATGAAAACCATGACCACTTGTGAATTGATTCGCTAGTTATTGCATTTAATTTCAGTTTTTGGGTTTGCCATTGTTTCGGCTTCTTTTGTATGCTTTTAATTTTCATTGTAGCCATTTGTTAGTACAAAATACGTAATGGGTTGAGTGAATGGGTTTGGGGAGTTACTGGACCGGGCCCAAGGATTAGATCTTGTACTAAATCAAGTAATGAGATGATTCCCTGCACAATGAAAGGTAAACCGTTAGTCTTACCGTGGGGACGGACCCTACGATTGGACTCCGGCGTAAGAGTAAGTAAACATATTTGTCAGAGAATGTTAGAGTATGTGTGTGTGAAATGTGGTCAGAAAATCATACCTTGTGGGGTGTTAGAGTACCCCTTTTTATAGGTGAGCTAACTATTAGGTTTTCCTAATATTTTGCTCATTTCTGTTAGGGGGCCGAAGTGAGACCCTTATCAGATAAGGGTCCACAATAATCGTGTCTTGTAGACGTGGGTCCCCTTCCGCAGATGTTTCTTGGTCCGCAGAAGGCCTATCACGTCCGTCTTATTTCTTCCGGGCCATACCAACACGGGACTAGGCTTAGTTTTGGCCTATTATGCTTTGCGATTGTCTTGTTGGGCTTGGGCCCATGTATAATTTATGTAATCCAAGCCCGAAGGCCTGTTACACATATTATACGTCATCAAGTCCCCCTAGTCTAGTGTGTCTATTGCGTGCGATTGTTATTGCGTGCGGTAGATATTACTAGACTCAGGTTCTGGTACTCCTTGTATTTTTACGCCCTTTGTGCTTGTCTTTCCGTGACATTTTGTTGCCCTTGTTAGGTGGGACATGGGTGACGTGGTCTCTTCGTGGCCCTTTACCTTCTGATTGATTTGACTAGTTAGTCCAACTGCTTAACTGTCATCACTATCTTTTACTTTTCATCCGGGCTATTGACTCGGAGGTCATAGCCACGTGGAAGCATCTGGGAGGAGCTTGCACTTACTATACCGAGGGTATAAATATTCGTTGTTGTTTTCCATGTTTCCTTTTTCATCTTCTCGAATTATAATCACCATTGTTAAAAAGTTCTTCAAGCTTTTTAAATTTGTTTCCTTTGTGCCCTATTTCGAAGAATTTTAGGCTTTCAGGTTAGGCCCCAATCCTTGCTTACTTTTATCATGAGCAGTATTACAGATATAAAGTCGGTTCTTACTCTAAAAGCTCTAATTTTTTTTGCGAAACGTATCATATTCCTGATGAGGTTCATCCACAATTGCCTAGCCCTAACCAAACAATTCATGAAATGCCTACTGGCAAAATAGGTGTATATACTAGATTCTTCGAGTATGCCAATTTTTGATTACCACTTTCCACTTTTCTTGTTAACGTGCTCAGACACTATCACATCCATATATCCCAACTATCCGTTATTGGTGCGGCCAAGGTGTCTCATTTTGAGATCCTTTGCCGTGTTCACGGTTTTGAGCCAACGGTTGGGCTGTTCCGTTGTTTTTATGTTAATTCCAAGAACAAAGGCTGGATGTCGTTCAGTAAATGATGCCGTTTGTTATACCAAACCCTTAGACTCATTGAAAAGCTGGAATGATCGTTTCTTTTGGGTCGACGCTTTTGCTTGTCCTGCCTCCTTTCCGTGGAATACTAGCAAAAGCGTGTCGAAGGACCCTTTTCCTAAGTCTTCCCAATATAACGCGGAACATTATGCTACCCTTGTTGCATATCCGGCTCCTTTCCATAAGTATCCGGAACCTTTCCTTTGCTTAATAGGAATTAGTCGTAACTATACCTTGGATGAAGATACGTATCCCCAGTTTCTGCGTGATAATGATGAGGGTGGGTGCTTATTATTATGTCTTACTTGTGTTCTGCCTTTTTATCATTTTTGCTGACCGTTTTAATCTTTTCTCTTTTTGTGTAGAAATGGATTTGCTTTCCTTTATCCAAACTGCCGATCCTACAAAGGTGAGGGTTGGTGAGAGGCAGCGTGCGGAAGGTGAACCAAAGTTGTTGGATACCACTGTGGGGCGTGTTGTTCCGCTCTTACCGGTTGCTCCTGCTCGTGCCTCAAGCGAGCTAGAGGCAAGCGTGGACAAGCTTTTTGACGAAGGAGGTAGTGGTGGTCAGACGGAGCAGGGTGATTCTGCGAGTGGTGGGCATGGTGTTGGTATTCCGCAAGTTAGTGAAACTGCGGAGATTGTTGCTGAAGACGCAGCTCCTGTGCAACCAAAGCGTCAAAGAAAAAGGAAAACAATTGTTTCTGATGCTGGTGAACCTTCACACCCTCCTAAGAAGTTAAGGGAAGATCACGAAACTTCAACTGGGCCATCTGTTGCTGGTAAATCTAGGTCCGCGCTCCAGAGGTACTTGCCGGAGTTGTGTGAATCCGGGAGGTTGGGATTGCGGCTTTACCTACCCTACCTTTTATTATCTCTTCTGTGTCCGTGACACCAGAGCGAGAGAGTGAGGATCAAACTGACTCTATGGCCGGGGCTAATCTCCGAACCATTACTGCTCCTCTTGTGTCTCATAACTTTATGATTATTTCACCTTTAGGTGCTAATATTGCGGAAGCTGAAGTTGATTCTTTTGCCAGGCCTTCCGTTCCGTTGATGACAGTGGCCACTACTGTTACTTCCACAGTTGATCCTGCTACAACTGTTAAAGAAAAATTTGTTGAGTCTTCTATTTTTGGTGGTGATTCTTCTGGTGGTGGGGCTGATCACACCGTAGGTGGCTTTTCTGACCTTACTGGCAGTGACTTCATTGTTGGTGGTATCCGCACTGTCATTAGCCCTGATACGGACCTTCAGAAAGTGTATGTACCCCAATGGAGCGTAACCAATGGTTCCCGCTTAGATGATGGTCGTACTTGCCGTGAGATGGTGGATGAATTTGCTCCTCCTAAATTCTTTGCGTCAATCCGTGGTATGGAACATGACCAACTTTTTACGGAGTTCAATGTAGGGGCTGCTCGTCAAATGTCTCTCAGTGCTGAAGTGAGGATGCGTGCTGAGTACAACATTAGAGAGAGAAGGAGATTGAATTCTGTTGTGGAAGAGAAAAATTCATTGCTGAAGGCCAGGGATGTTGAAATTGAGACTCTCAAGGCACAGTTGCTTGTGAAGGAAGCGGAAGCCGCGGAGGCCATCCGTCTCCGTACCGAAGCCTCTAAGTTCGAAGTGGTTGAGAAATCTCTTCGAGATGAAGTGAATGTTCTGAAAGAGCAAAATGCCGCTTTGGAACAAGAGAGCACTGATCTTGGTGTGAAAGTAGCCGATCTTGCTGCTTCAGTTAAGGTTAGGGAGCAAGAAGTTGCCGACTTGGATGCTCAGGTTACCTTTGCTAAGTCTCAGAGTGACAACCTTGCGGATCGGGTACGTACCTGTGCACTTAAGTTCTCTTCTCTTTCTTTTTTTATTAAAAAAATGCTTCTGCATAATTACAGGTGCATGAACTGGAGACTTCCTCTGCTGGGCTTCAGGAGAAAGTCACGGCGTATGAGAATTTCATTGACCAGCTTGAGAAGTTCCAAGATGAGAAAATGAAGGAGGTGAATGAGAAGTTTGATAAGCTATGTACTGATTTTGTTGAGATGGCCCTTCATCTTGAGGAGAAATTCTATCCGCACCTCTTGACAACCATTTTCGGGCATCGGTGGCTACTTACCCATGGAATGGAACTTGCCATTGCCAAATGCTTGAACTCTACTGAATATCTTTCCACTCTCGGAGTGGCGATTGGTAAGGCCGTTGAAAAAGGTATGCAGGAAGGGCTGTCTGCTAGAATTACCCACGGTGCAGAGGGTAGAAAATTGACTGATGTTGCTGTGTATAACCCATCAGCAGAAGTTGATTATCTATCTGCCTTGCAACGTGTTCAGAGTGTCAATTTTTCCTTAATTGCGGAGTTAAAAGCCAACAAAGATGCTAGCATTGACACGATAATGAACCTTCTTCGTCTGGAGGACACTCTTGCTGAAAGACTGGGTTTGACTGAGTCGCAGCCTCATGTTATCAGTTGATGGTTTCTATCCATTCTCCGGAACCATACGGTGTCGTGGTCGCTTTGCTCTTTATCACTTTCATTAGATGTTTCCAGTTCCCGTGTCCGGTAGATTCAAGAAAATGTATTGAAAATCATGTATTATATCGCTCTTCGTGGATGTCATCCGTTTCCGCTTATCTTGAATGCCGCTGTTGCGCGAGGGAGGTGCTTGTGAGTTGTATGATTGTTTACTGGTTGGTACTTCGGTTTATACCGCTCCTAATACCGCTGATCTACCACGGCGTGTCTATTGGGTGTTGCTTCTCCTGTACTGTTAGGCCTTATTTTCATTGTATTACTATGAGGTTAGCGGTATCGGTTGTGTGTTTTTTTTATGTCATCATCTCTCAATTAACTTCCACCCCCCCCCTCTCAAAAAACAATTCGTATTTAGTAATATCCAACGCGGCCCATTGCAGTAGGAAATAGCAACAACAGGATGTGTATATAAGTCGATTGATTTACACAGCAAGCAATCCTACAAGATAGCCAAGCAACACAAGGGCTCAAATAACTTCTTTGTATAGCTTTCGCATGAGTTATGTGACACGTTCAGAAATAATATAGAGACAGGATTTTTCAAAATGAAGGTATGATGTTTTGTGTGATTTCTGCCAGACAAGAATGATTCAAACCATACGCAGTAATCAGAATAGAAATTCCACCCCCCCCATATATCAGAATAAGAAATCAGTGATAATGACAGAAAGAGCATGCAATTACACCGACCATAAACATTAGCAAATGTACAGAGAAGAATCAGCCCACCCTGTCGCGAACACAGCGAGCAACACCACCCCCCCCCCCCCCCAGATAGAAAATGATCCAAGAGCATGACACCAAGAATATTGAAGCATATATTGTCCCCTGCTAGTATTTATTCCCCCATCCCCACATCCCCCACCCCGCTCCCCCCCATACCCCCTCCCCCCCCATCCACCTCCCTCCTCCCCCCCCCCACCCCCACCCAATACCCGACACCATCCCCCACCTAATCCCACAATAATCCCCTCCCACCACACCCCCCCTCCCCCCCCTCCCCACCACTACCCACCACACCTCCGAATAAATTATTTGCCCCACTCCCACGCCCCCCCCCCCTCACCCGAGCCACCCCCCCCATGCCGCCCCCGCTCCCCCCATGCCCCTGCGACCCCCCCCCCCCCCCCCCCACCCCATATATAAAGCCACATCATAATAGTGAGTGTTCAGTTCCGCGCCGCAGACTCGCCAAAACTAAGGCCCCACTATGTGATTTTTATGAGATTTCATAGGCAGCTTGCAACAAGAGTGATCCAACCCATCTCGAGTTCCCCCATCGACAGACATGATCATGTGGAGATAAGAACCGTTGGTTTTTTGTATGGATTTGTTATTTGCAGTTTTTGGTCCGGGTTGGTTGGGGTTGGGTTGGTGGGTGTGATTGATTGGTTGTGTGGTTTGTGAGGGTGTGATATATTATGTGTGTGATTTATGATAGGTTTGGCATGTGGGTGAAGTGAGGATAGGATGGTGTCTTATTATCACTATTAGCAAGTCCCGTATTTTTGTATGTGCGGGGTGCCGGGTGGTTGTATTTGCTACCCCCCCCCCCCCCCCCCCCCTATTTTGATATGGGGTTTGTGATGTGGTTTTGGATTGGGTAGTGTTTTTATGACTTGGTAGTTCATTATTGTCTTTCAGTGTGGTGTTTCAGAAAGTTTTATTTAGTAGTATAGCTATATTGAGCATTAATATTCCATCAATTTCCAATTCCCCCCCCCCCCCCAATATGCTTAATAGATCAGAGGAAGATGCAATATGTATTTCAGTATGATAAATCCCCACCCACCCCCCACCCCCCCCCCCCCCCCCCAAACCAACTGAAGCACAGAAAATAACTAAGGAACCCCCACCGCTATAGAAGTTGTTTGTTTTGTTGTGCAATACTCACTGAATGAAATTTTTTCGGCATGAAAGAACCCCCCCCTTTGTTGGTGGGTGATGTATTTGTAAAGATGTTATGGGTGGTGGGGATGGTGGGTGTGGTGCGGTGAATATTTGATGTGAAGGTTAATGTGATGTTGTATGATGTTTTTTTGTTTTGGGTCAAAATGTTTCGTGTGTTTGTAAGTGGTGGCAATTGTTATGTGAATGGTGTTGGATTTTGTTTTGTGTGATGATGTGTTTTTAGTAACGATGAGAGGCGATCACATGTGAAACGGATCTGTGGCACCCTAGTAGATTATAGAAGTCAAGCAAGACAGACATATATTCCAGAGAGCAATGATACGCGGAGCGGAGACTGAGTCTGTAGGTGGTTTGGTGGTTTGTCTGTGCGGAGTATTTGAATAATTCGAATAATTATATGGTTTAAGAGATGTATGGTTGTATGTGATGGAAGATTGAGGTAATGTGTGAGGTGTAATGTTTGCTTTGTATTGATAAAAATTAAACCCACCACAGAAGTAATTCGAAAATCAACCCCACCCCCCCCCCCCCACAAAAAAGTCGGCCCAGGAGAGAAAAGCTGATAGACGAATGATTGAACTTACAGAAATGATGGAAATTGCTTAATATAAATCTCACCCCTCTCCCCCCCCCCCCCCCCCCCCCACATACATCCATATCAATCTGAGATCTCATACATCACTCAGCCCACGCCCCCCCCCCACAACAAGCACCCAGTTTTCTCTCGGCCCGTCCGATTCTTGGTGGGTGTCATTTGATTTGATTGATTTAGGATGTGCGTTGAGATTTGAGGGTTTGGGGCGTGTGGTAGATGTGTGAATGGGTTTTTTTTGATAGAGCATTACCCCACCCCTGTTTTGGGGGGTAATGGTGACTGGGTGAATTCTTTTGTGGTTTTTAAAGATTTCCAGTGCCTGGGAGTAAATTTTACAATACATCCACTACACCTCCTCTCCCCCCCCCCCCCCCCCCACCCCCCCCCCCATAAATACCAATAACTCACCCCCTAGTCTTCGAAGAATGCATAAGCCTAATAATAGAGGCATAATAGCACCAATCCCACCTCCTCATCTCTTCCCCCATCCTCCCCAGCCCGATTTATTATACCTCTAGATGTAGACCCATCAAAATCTTTCACTAGAACTCTTCATAAAAACCCCTTCACCCCCATCCTCACCTATTCCCCCCCCACCCAATCACTCATACCCTCTCCAAACCCTAATTAATAGTGTGATCCTTCACCACTACCTGATATGTCTACTTCTTATAGATTTTTTAAGGTTAGATATATTTATTAGTCTAAGATTTTATTTTATTTATATAGCAGATTTTTTTTAATAGAAGTCATAATTAGCAGATGTTAGCTTTCCAAAGATCAGAAGCTAGAGAAGGGGCGAGAAGTGAGCTAACAGACTGCTTGCTAGCATGATAAGTTCACAGAGTCGTGAATTTCAATTATTTGGAGGAGAGACCAGGAGCCAGGCAGATATGTAGAAAATTGTGCTTTCTGTGTTTAGATCTGACCAGGATAGAGGTAGATCGAGGACTCCGCAGAGCATAGAAAGCCGCCCCGCAGAGGAAAAGAAACAGCAAACACATAAGCACATGCGAAGCGCTAGAATTTTCAGATTCAGAGCCATACTAACAAAGAAGGCACCAGGCACAGATGTCCGAGAGTTGAGAGCATTTTTTATCAATACAACCGCTGAGAGGAGGGTCTATTAAGCGACCTATAGAATTTCTTCATTCAACAGGCACACCCCTAGAAGGTGCATCAGCTTAAAGATGCCTATCACAGGAGATAGCAGATGTTAGAAGGCATATTCAAGTTCAGACGAGCAATTCTTCCTTCTGATGGCAGCAGAAGGCGAGTAAGAATAGCGAGCGGAGATGCCCAATATATGATTTAGCAAAGCCAGAAAGAATCAGCAAATGCTAGAAATGTTCGGTTTGATTTTTTTTTAAGTATACCAGATAGCATACTGCATGACCTCAGCTCCACAGATAGCGAGTACAGAATAGAGATCCCCCGAAAGAGCACGAAAGAAAGCGGGACTGAGCTAACATGCCTGATTTTAGCATTACTAGAAAGTAGGGTAGCACCAGCAGAGTTACCAGACCTGAAGTGATGATTTTTTTTTTAATGAGAATAAAAATATGTCTCGCAAGAGAAATTTGAACAGACCCAGAGATAGCGCTGTGTATAATATATCCACAGAAAATACAGACCAGAGTGCCTGAGATGCTTAAGTACAGCGCGTATGTAGTCGCACTGAGCAATAAGATATAAATTACAGAATAATCTAAAAAACTGAATGATTCTTTTTTTCAAAGTTAATGAGGAATTTCGCAGTAAGATTTGACAGAGGACAGAGATAAGCAGAAGCACATTAAAGATATACCTGGAGAAGCAATGTGAGCCACTCGAAAGATATGCTATTGGGTAGTTCACTGTGAACTGATTGACTGTACAGGAATAGCATAAACTAAAGTGTTATCTAGAAGGGTAGTAAGGGTCGGGTCTAATGCATTAGATTCAGAATGATGGGATTTACTGATCTGAGGATGTTTTCCATTATCCTATCCAGAGGATGATATATATTAGGCGTTATTATTCTAGTATTCCATTAATAGCTTACTCTAGGTATTTAGCACACCAAAATACCTAGTCTCTTCTCAAGACACAAAGCTAGACAACAGATGAAAGAGCCAGCCATAAGATAATGCTACCTTTCTATAGCATAACAGTAAGATTTACGATAAGCTAGTGAATGACAACACCCCTGGAAGCGGTTATTATTCGCACAAAGGCAAATTTTAATTTTTTTTTATCATGAAGCAAAGTAGTTCTAACTCTGACTTTTGGTGATTTTAGGAACCATTTGATATGAGGATTTTTTTTTATCTAATGTTTTTTCTATGAGTTTGATTTTTAGTATTTCCAAAGAAAAAGATATTGATAGCAGTATTCTTATACACACGCAGGCAAATAAAGCCACACAGACAAGGACTACTTAGCAACGCAAACGACTAGCACCGGCGGTCACCAGGATCCCGTATCAGAGAGAGGAGCATGTGTATGGGGACGATCTTCCACAAGATGAGTCGGACGAAAATCCAGATCCCAGCCACGAACGAGAGGCAGTTCTGGATTTATAAGATGGGGAATTTGGGGGAAAAATTTAAGATTAAAGAGTTGGTATGTGTGTAAACTATATCAAATTAAAAAATGAAATGTCCTGTAGAATGTATTAATGGGGATAAAATTAATTATAATCAAAAAAATGGGAAGTGGGTTAAGGGTTCATATAAAATAAATTAGAATGTTTGGGATTTTATATTGAATGTCCGCTGGCCTTGTGGGATATCTGTTTTGTGGCTTTCCTGTATGTGTTGTTATGGATGAGGATGCTGATTATTTTTTGTTTTTATTATGTTGTTAGTTTTGAGGATAGATTTTATCTGGCCAGATCGCTGCTGATCTGAATGGTTGAAGTGCGTGTTGTGATGGTCGTGAAGGGTTTCATTGTGGCTCGTCAAGAGTGTGTAGTGTGTGATTTGGTGGAACTTGATCAGAGTTTGCTTCGCTGAGAAATGATGTTTGTAGGTATGAGGATGTGCTTTAATGCGCTCGAATATCTCCCAGTATCGCTGAGAATTGTCAATGACACAGAGACAAGAAAGACTACCCAACGAGAAAGAAATTGAATGTCGACAGCCTCCTGAGCTGATTAGGGAAATAAAAAGAAAAATTTAGAAAATTTCCCCAAGGAAAGAAAAAATACAGAGAAGTTGTTCCGCTGTATGATGAAATTTTTTAGCGATTCTACGCTGAATGAGGCTCCAGAATATGTGATATATATAGTGTGGAGGAGGGGCAAGAGGAAACACAGAATTGATGGAGAGAGGGTCAGGAGAACATCGCGGCAGGTTGATTTGGGGATTAGTTAATGAGAAATGCAGAAGATCGCTATTGACCCTGCCTCAGGATTCGCAGTGGATTGATTCCCATCATCATGAGAAGGAGAAATTTGATTGAGTACACATACCTTTACGATCTTTGGAGAGATTGAATCTCCCGACCAAATGATAGCTATGTAGTTCCTTCCTGAGGTCGCCTCAGAGGAGGATTATAAGTATTTTATTTGCAGAAGATGAGAATTGTCGCTGATCATCCCAAGTAGTATATCGAGAAGGCGCTACACATTAACCAAGAGACACAACTGTAATTGAGCCACAGACAAAAAATGAAAATGAATACTCCAAAACCAGAGTACGCTGACGCTTGCATTGTAAATATTACAGATCCCAGTGACATTTGATTTTAGCACTTTGTCAGGTAGATTGTGATTGAGGACTAGAACGGATAGCTGTGTAAACCAATCTTTGCGAGCCCGGGATGCCCTTTGTGCCTATCAGAGTGTCACTCGCGGTATTGTTTAGACTTTGCTTCCCTGTTGGTGCCTTTGGCAGGAAGTCTGAATAGCACCCCAGATAAAGCAAATATTATGATATTGAATAAGATATATAAAATAGCTTAAAATAATTGAGAGGGGTGATGGTTTATTGGGGGGGCTGGCATATATAATTGTTGTTCCTGCAGATTCTCGCTTGAGAAAGCTACGAGCTGAATGAGTGAAGTTATAGCACAGAACCTTGTGTCTGAATCATGATTGCCCTATGAGATTCGATTTGCAGCCCGAGACCCAGAATTCGGTTGATAGACGCTTTGATCTGGTGTATAACAAGACAGCTTTGGAAGAAAGATAATCGTGAATCGGAAGCTTCACGCTAGTTTGATAGCATGCCTGACTGAATGCACCCACATTGATATGCGTTTCAGACTGGGATTGTGGAGGAACGTTTGGGGGGCGTGGGCGTTGAGTGTCTGCGGGGGGGTTGTGGCGGGTGGGGGACGAGCGAGGGGGCTCGAGTTTGCTGGGTAAGTTGTTTCCGTCTGGTGTTGGGCTGATTTATGGCTCTCTTGTTGCCTTGTGCGGTGGATTATAGTGGGGTGTGCGTCGTTGTGTGCGGTGTGTGCGTCAGGAGCGTTTGTTGGGTGGGGGCTGTGCCGTTGTTTGGCTGGGCTTGGTGCTGTTTTTGGTGAGGATGAGGGTTCTTGTGTGCGATATATGGTTGCTTTGCTTTTCTTGCTGCGCGGGCAGTAGGGGAGGTTCTGTGGCGCTTTCTTTTTCGTGGGGCTGGGGTCCGGCAGCGTGGGGGGGCTGAGGGGATTGCGGAAGTTATGAAGGGTAGTGTGGTTAGTAGTGAGTCCGTTCTTAGGTTGGCGATAGGCTCGTCAGACTTGCTTGTGTATTCTGGCTGTTGTTGCCGTTAGTGTCTTCCTATTTTTGCCTTTTGATATGTGCTCTCTTTATGTTTTGCTTTTGCTTATCTGCCCGTATTTTTTTTTCTTATAATGTGTTTTTTGTATGACCCAAGCAGTTGAGAGTTGGTGGAATTGAGCCCGGGCCAGAGAAGGCGTTAGTGAAACAAGATAAGTTACGTGTTGACGACGTTGCGGATACTGAGTAACTGACTACTGAATGAGTTGTGGTTGGTTTTGGTGTTGTAGTGAGGGTTTGTGGGGGGTGAGGTTGGTATGATGGTGGATTACATGTTTTTGTGGGGTGGGTGTGAAGTGTGGGGTGGGGGACATTTTTGGGAGGGTGTTGGAAAATGTTCAGAGGTTGTTGGTTGTCGGTTTGATATCCCGAGAGTGGTGTTGACTGATTTTTGTTATGTTTTTCTGCGGTTTGTTTCGTGGGGGTGGCGGGGGGGGGGTTTGGTTGTTGGTTATTTATAGGGTTTGGGTGATGTGGGGGGGGGGGGGGGTGGGCGGGGTTGGGGAGGGGGGGTTGGTTGTGTCGTGTGGTATCTGGGGGGATGTGGCTATGTTGTATCTAGGGATGGGGGGGCGGTTTTGTGTTGGAGGGGTTGTGGGTAGTAGGAGGGTGAGGGTTCGGGATTTTAGGTTGGGCGGGGTGGTTTGGTTTTATTTTGGAGTAAAATGTTCCACGGATCCTTCATTTTAGTAGTATATAATGACCTCTTCCCTGCTGGCTCTATCTGCTCTTCGTGGTGTCTTTGTTCCTTTATCTGAGCCCTTATCAGCTATGGTTTTGGAAGGTACGGAAGGTACTTCCGGTGCTGCTCCTGATACCACCACGGCCCTATCTGTGACTTTTGGTTTCGCAAGCACTATTCCGCCTATTTCTACGGATGATTATGAGGTTGCACATGCGGATGGTCAAGAGAGTGGGGGTGCGGATGGTCAAGTTGTAGTTGATGAGAATGTTAACCCTTTTCCCAATATTGATGACGCGGAGTTGGATGTTCCGGAATGACTCTTCCCTTTTCTTATGTTGCTTTGCTAAGTTAGTTTGTCGTGACCGCGTGTGGTCTTTTTGTTACGGATTTTTGTATGTGCACAATACTTCTAACAGTTTTTGTCCATTATGTACCGCGGTCATATGTGACCTATTTGAATGCGGTTAAATGTACTTGTACATTTTTGATGTTTTAGTGCCTGATTATGACTTTGCTATCGTTTTAATATTATGATATGTTTATTTCAATAGTCTTTGTTTGAATATTTTCGGGTTATTCTCCCTATATTGGGTTTGCAATACCTCTTATGTATACTTGAGTTAATTTTGAGGTTACTCACCCTTTTGTTATACGGAATAACGTTTGATTGGGTCATGCCCTATTGCGTGCGCGTCTTAATCACATAAAAAGGATAACTTTACAGAAATAAAGAATGAGTAATTTTACGGAAAATTTGTGAAGGTTGCTAGGCTTCACTTTTTATTGAAATTTCAAAAGACGTTACAATGCATAAAATAACATAGATTGAAGTGCATTACCCCCACTACGGAGTCTGCATGGGTGAGTTGCTTACATTTTGTGAACATAACACTTCTTGAGGTTGCTGATGTTCTAAGTCCGAGGAAGATGCTTTCCGTCACGGTCCTTTAACTTATATGCTCCCTTTCCAAGTGCTTTCGTTACCTCGTATGGTCCTTCCCACTTGGGGCCTAGCTTTCCCGTATCTTCCGCTCGGCTTGCATCGTTGTTGTGGTATACGAGATCTCCTGGATTGAAGCTTGTATTTTAAACTTTTGCATTGTAATATTTTTCCATTTTTGCTTTACTCTTGGCCTCGCGTATTGCTGCTTCCTCTCTTCATTCTTCCAAGAGATCAAGGTTGATTTGTAATGCTTTGTTGTTTTGTACCTGGTCCACTTCCGCTTTTCTAATTGTAGGCATGCCTATCTCTGCTAGAATGATTGCCTCCGTTTCGTACGTTAATGAGAACGGGGTGTCTCCGTTGCTAGATTTTATCATTGTGTGGTGTGCCCATAGAACATGAGGGAGTTTTTCTATCCAGTTCTTGCTTCTTACTTCTTGCTTCTAACCTTGCTTTTTATTCCTTCACCTAAGTTGCGATTTGCTCTTTCCACGAGTCTATTAGTCTGCAGATGTTTTACTGAGGCGAAATGCTGATGGATACATAGTTTTTCACACTAGTCCTTAAATAAATCATCTCGGAGTTTTCCATTGTCTGAGATGATCTCTCTAGGAAGTCTGAACCTGCACACAATGTTGTCCCACACAAATTTTTTGATCTGATTGCCAGTGAAAGTTGTGACTTGTTTTGCTTCAATCCATTTTGTGAAGTAATACATGGCTACTATTAGGAATTTGACTTTCCCTGGGCCTTCCAAAAAAGGTCCGGCTATGTCAATTCCCCATTTGTAAAATGGCCATGGAGAAGTAATTGGGGTTAGTTTCTGCTGTGGATTCCTTGGGATAGGTTTATAAACTTGACAATCTTGGCATGCTCTTATTAATGCTCTTGCGTCTCTGTGCATGGTAGGCCAATAGTAACCGGTCCACAAAGCCTTGGCCACGACGGATCGTGTACCTGCATGCATGCTACAAGATCCTTCATGTATCTCTCTTAGAACATAGTTGGCTTGAAGTGGCCCTATGCACCTTAGCCATGGGCTGAGAAAAGATTCTTTGTAGAGGATCCCATTAATGACGGCAAACCGCCATGACTTACGTCTTGTTGCCCTTGCTTTCTTCTTATCCGCTGGTAGAGTTTCCTCCGTGAGGTATTTGTAAATAGGAGTCATCCAGGTGTCTCCTTCTTCTTCTACCACCATCAATACTTCTACTTCACTGATGGACTTTTCTTTTAATTCTTCGACCAATACTTGTTTACTTAAGTGCGCAAAGCTCGTGGAAGCTATTTTGCTTAGAGCATCAGCTTTTTTGTTTTCACTTCTAGGGATTTGTTTAATTGTGAATGCCTTGAATTCACCTGTAAGTGCTTTTACTTTTTCTAGGTAACGGACCATGTCGGCCTCCTTTGCAACATACGTTCCATTCACTTGATTAGCCACTAAGCGTGAATCCACATTTGCTTGAAGATTTTTCACACCCATTTGTTCCGCTATCCTTAGTCCAGCAATCAAACCTTCATATTCTGCTTCGTTGTTTGTTGCATTAAACCTGAAACTTAAGGCATAAGTGGACTCTATCCCTTCTGGATTTGTGAGTATTAGTCCTGCTCCAGAACCATTCGTGCAAGAGGATCTGTCCGTAAACAAAATCCATGGCTCACGGAGCTCCTCTTTCTCTTCCATCGGAGTATCCAGAGAGTCCTCTTCTGGTCTTTTGACTATGAAGTTTGCTAATATCTGTCCTTTGACTGATACTCTAGGCATGTAATGTATTGCATATTATCCTAATTCAATGCTCCACTTTTGTAGCCTTCCTACTACTTTAGGTCTTGATAGTATCTGCTGTATAGGCTGGTCCGTGATTACTATTATTGGATGTGCTTGAAGGTACCTTTTTAGGCGCTTACTAGCATGTACTAAGGCCATCACCAACTTTTCCATCGACGTGTAGTTTAGTTTCGGACCTCTTAATGCCCTGCTAACAAAGTAAATGGGCATCTGTTTAGCTTCCCTTTCTGTCATCAGGACTACGCTTACTGTCTCTTTTGCTGCGGCCAAGTAAACAATAAGCTCTTCTTTTTCCATTGGTGCCGTTAGCATAGGGAGCTCAGCTATTAGCTGTTTCATTTGCTTAAACGCCTCTTTCGCTTCCATGGTCCAATGGAAGTCACTTTTCTTCGTGCATTTTTTCAAAGTTTTAAAGAACGGTAATGACTTCTCTGCTAATTTGGCCAAGAACCTATTCAGGCTTGCGAGTTTTCCATTTAACTTTTGCACGTCCTTTAAACATTTTAGGGATGGGAGACTTGGTACATCGTCCACCTTATCTTGGCACACTTTCAGCCCTTTAGAGTTGACTTTGTATCCTAAGAACATTCCTTCTTCTACCATAAAGGTACACTTTTTAGGGTTTAGTTTCATGTTAATTTCCCTTAGAGTTTTAAATGTTTCCTCTATGTCCCTGACTATCTCTTCTTTTGTGCGGCTTTTGATGACAATGTCATCTACGTATACTTCCAGATTCCTATCAACTTGTTTATCGAATGCTTTATCCACTAGACGTTGGTAGGTTGCCCCGGCATTCCTTATACCAAAAGGCATTTTCGTATAGTAGAATATTCCTTGGCTTGTGATGAATGCGGTTTTTTCTTCATCTTCCTTTGCCATTTGTATTTGATGATAGCCTTTATATGCGTCTAAGAAGCATTTGAAAGGGAATCCGCACAAGGATTCCACCTTCTAGTCTATCTCCAGTAGCAGATAACCGTCCTTTGGGCATGCTTTGTTTAGATCTTTGAAATCGATGCACATCCTCCAACTGTCATCATGCTTTTTTACCGTTACTGGGTTAGACAGCCAGTCATGGTAGTGTACTTCCTTCATTATTCTTGCCTCCACAAGTTTCCCCACTTCCTCTTGTATTGCCTGGTTTATGTCAGCCGCTTGCCCTCTTTTATTTTGTCTAACCAGAGAACATCCCTCTCGCACGTTAAGGCGGTGCTCCACGATGTGTCTTGGGACGCTAGTCATATCCGCAGGCTTCCAAGCAAAAATGTCCAAGTTACGCTGGAGTAGTTCACACAACTTGTTGCGGCCTTCTTCGATGAGGGTAGAACCAATCATTACTGTTTATTTCGGATATTCTGGGTTTATTGATACCTTAATTCTTTCTTCTATTATTGGCTTGGTAGCTGATGGGGCTCCTTCAGGTCCAGAGACTATCGCGCATTCCAGCGGAACCAACTTGCTACTCTATAGGGTAATCACTTCTCCTTCCACCGGGATCTTTAACATTCCGTGAGTTGTTGACGGAACTACTTGCAATTTTTTGACTCCTGGTCTTCCAATAATTCCATTATACGAAGACGATGATCTTACAACCATGAAATTCATCCAGGCTGAAGCAGAGTGTTCTTCATCTCCAATCGTAACCAACAATTTTATTTTCCCTATTGCCCATATTATTTCACCACTGAATCCAATTAAAGGGGTAGTGGATGGTATCAATTGTTTTTTAATTTCCGAACAGATTCGGCTAAAGCAGTGCTCATACAAAATTTCTGAGGCTGATCCGCCATCCACATAAATACGGTGTACATAGTGGCCTCCTATTTCCGCCTTTATGATCATTGGGCCTTCCGTTCCTTCATCTCCCCCAGGGGTGGAAACAAGATTTCTGGATTAGGAGAGAAACTCTGTGTAATCCTTTGTCTAGCCACCCTTTCCCAGGGTTGGACCATTAGGATAGCTAACGCTTTATCCTTCCTGGAAGTTTCTCCTTTCTTTACCACCATAGGCTGTTCCTTTCTGTTGTTCTATTTTAGTTCTTTAATCAAATGCGACAGCTTTCCTGCTTTTAGCATTTCCTCAATCTGTTTCTTCAGGTGCATACATTCGTCTGTGTTATGCCCTACTTCACCATGAAACTCGCAGAATTTTTCATGGTTCCGTTTCTCAACCAGGATTGTCATCGGTGGCAGAGATTTGAATTTTCCTTTGTCTAAATCGAAAATTTCTTTAGGGGTTTTTGTGAGTAAGGAAAACCGATCCTGCTTCCTTTTTTACCTTTGCTGGTTCCGAAAACCTCCTTTTTTGAAATTTTGCTTTTGGCTGCCTTCATGCTGTTTCCATGGTAGAAACGTTTTCTTCCGTTTGTGATTTAAGGCTGCCACTTCCCCCCTGAGGAAAGATGTGGTAACTCTCATCATTTCGTCAACTGTTTTTGGGATTTTGTCATGGAGACGTTTGATGAGCTCAGGGTTTGTAATTCCATGCACGAATCTAGAGATTCTCATGCATTCTGGAGCCCCCTTCACATCCCTGCTTTTTAGTTTATATATTTTCACAAAGTCTTTCGTAGACTCCCCCTCCTGCTGCTTGATGTTATGGATTTCTATAGGGTCTTTGATGCATTTCTTCTATTGGAGATAATTTTCCAAAAATGCTTTCTTCAGATCGTCATAACTATCTATTGATTCAGGCGAAAGGTCATCAAACCATACCCTCGCATTTCCTGTCAGCGTAGAGTTAAACATGTAGCACCATGTTGCCTATTGTTCTGTTTTTGCTGCTGCCTAGAAGATTTTCAAATGATCCTCTAGGTCTTCACTTCCATCATATATCTTGATATGGCTAGGCATCCTTGTTTTTTGGAAGTCGGAGTAACGGATTCTAGGTGTGAAAGGATCTACTTCCTCACATACCCATAGCTGGGATAAGTCATCCTCTTCCCTACATGATTTATTCTTTTTTAATCTTTATTTCCAGTGCCCGCCTTCACTATCCTTACTTTTTGAGAGAGATGCCCGCCTTCACTAATCTCGACTTATCCCTGACACACTTCTGTGTATTATTGACATAGGAGCTCCGACTATAGTTGTATTGAGCGTATTTAGCGGAACACAGCAGTACATCGCCCTATCTTTCCTAGCCTTGTGTAAACAACCTCCTTCTTTCTCGAACCATGCTGCTTAAGTGATCTTGACACCCGCTCGCAGTCTGCTTCTAAGAATACACTAGTTCTAGAAGGCTGCGGAGCGCCTAGATCTTGTGCCTTGTTCATTCATGTTCCTTAGTGTCAGTTCATTTTTGACATATCGCTGAGTATCGTAATGTTCCAGAACATCCTTCGAAGTTAAGCCGGGATTTTAGTTCCTTTCGCTTTTTACTTTTTTCTTTCTCCTGGTTAAACTTCTTGGTCATGACATGGATCAGCAGCTGATTGTAATTTTTGTCGCAATCATTCTTTTGCGGCTACGTTGGATGCGGGCAAACCGTCGATATGCAGTCAGTGGCTCGGCCTATTCCTCCTCCCAACCAAAGATTCCGCACACACAGACATATAGGTTATCTAGGGAGGAGTGGTTCGTTCATATTGCTCATATGTGAGTAATTTAGTAGAACAAGCAGGTTGTAATTCTGGTTCCCATGGATTAGGCGCCAACTTGTTAGTACACAAATCACATATGGTTGAGTGAATAGGTTTGGTGGGCTAGTTACTAACTGAGAATATCCAGGTCTACAGGATAGTGATACTTGTACTAAATCAAAGTAATAGGATAATTCTACCTGACATAACAATGAATGGGTAACCAGCTTGCAGTCATTACACGTGGGGACCGGATCACCCTACGATTGGACTCTGGTGTAAGAGTAAGTAAACGTATTATTTGTCAAGTAGAATGTGTGTTTAGAAATGTAGGTCAGACTAAATCATACCTTGTGGGGTGTCAGAGTACCTCTTTTTATAGGTGAGCCAAATATTAGGTTTTCCTAATATTTTCTCCATTTTCTGTTAGTCTGTTCGGAAGTGGGACAGTTATCCCTTAAGGTCCGTACAAATCGTGCATGGCGGACAGTTGGGTCCCCCTTCTATTAAATGTGCTTGGTCCGTGGAATGCCTTTCACGTCACATATCTTTCGGGCATTAACCCACGGACAAGCTTAGTTTTGGCCTATTGTGCTTTGCGATTGTCTTGTTGGGCTTGGGCCCATGTATAATTTATGTAATCCAGGCCCGGAGGCTTGTTACACATATTATACGTCATCACTATTGTTTGGGCATTTTACAGTAGTTAGATGATAGGATAAATGTATTCAATTATCAAATTATTATAACTGTTGTTTCGAATGGTGCAGGAGTTAAAGGCATAAAGTCAAATTCGGAGTTGCTGGAGTAACTTCCACTAAAAATGGATTTCCCGGAGTTTTATAAGGATTTAGAGGCTGAATTGTTTGGAGCATGTGCAAAACTAATAGGGCTACAACTTCTTCAACTGGAGCTCAGATTGGGGAAGATTCCTTCTAAGAGTTTCAGACCCGTGAACTCAGTTGAAATTTCTGTAAAAAGTTCTAAGCTTCAAGTTTCATATTAGGTGTTTCATGCTTGGGCTCCATTGTATGGGTTCTTAGAGAATAGTAGCAGCCCCTTGTAGTTAGTGTGGTTAACCCCTTAGTTGAACAGTCTTGTTCTCGATTATGGCTGCACAGACAAGCATGAGTTTTTTCACACGGTTGAGGCTGCATATACTTGTGGGTTAATGAATCTTGTTTAGTTGCTTTTATTTATAATTGATTGATTAGAATGTATATAACATGCAAATGTATTTATACAAACTTAAAAATAAAACACAAACTATTTTAGACACACAAATCTTTTGATTTAGTTTAAATTTTAAATATGATTTGAAACTAAACACTTGTTTTTATATAAATAACACTAAATAAATGTTATGATTGTTATTTAATTTATGTATTGTTCAAAACTAATTAATTATTCCACCATAGGTTTATAATTTAGTCATTGAAAATAAACACATGCACACACATAAATAGAAATAAAATAAGGTGATTATAGTACTCTAATTAAAAAATAGCTTTAATATAATTTGATGCTAGCGTAAGAATGTAATGCATGCTTACCCTCGTATACACTTTTTTGATTCTGTAATTTATCAAAAAATAATACCCTGTTCACAAATTAACTAGTCATCTCCGTCCATTTGTTGAGAACATTGCTTTCATTGCTTTTACACTCTGCGTGAGATGTAGGTGAATTTAACCCAAGGTGATTATTCTCTATAGGCGATGAGACCTTAGGATATATTCATTTACATTGTATCTCAAGCATTTAGATTGACGTTAACAACGATTAAGGTAGTTGAGACACAATTGTTCGAGCATCAGATGGAGCTTAACATGCAAGCTTGACATTGTTTACTTCGTTTACTAAAAATGTCCATGAAAATTTAGCTCCCATATGCGTACTAAGAACTGTGCATGAATTATACATTGTTTTTAAACACAATATGTGAAATCAGCGTCAACTATCATAATGGAGTCTTATCATTGCAAGCAATCTAACTCGATGATGATGGTTGTGATGGTGAACGCTCATGAGTATCGTAAAGAGCCTTCGTAAATTAAGTATAATGTTTTATATAAACTTGGTAGATGTTTAATTTAAAGAAGGATTTAATATCGGAAAATACTAGAATTGAACTTTTGTAATTTCTATAACTGACATTTATGCAACACAAATCGTAAACACAAGAGTTAGCTTTCCTTTCTTTGTTAGAGGAAAGCCAACTAAGTCCTCATTTCTTGTAAAGAAAGAGACATTACTGTCCTTATACTTCTACTTAGTAGAGAAAGCTATAAATACAGAAACATTCACGTCTAATTTCCATTCCTACACAAACTCAAGAACACTTACTCCACAAAAGACACACTGTCCTTTAAAAGTCAACACGGTGAGTAAACGACGTGCAACGTTCTTATTTTATGAATAGAGAACATCGTTTCTATAAGCCACCAAAACAGATACATCTTGAAAGCGTAGACACGAACACAATATATATAAGAATTTAATTTAATGAGACAATCAAAAAAAGGAGATCTTATAATCGCGAAAGTAGAAAAGAAAAGATAAGAGCATGATTTTCTAGTATCTTGAGTTTTTCCTTAACTCAATATTTTTTCACCTAGATCTACACACCCTTATGAATAGGTATAGTAAGGGAGGAATTGCATGCAAAACTTTCAAGTTAAAGAATGGCATTGATGGCTAGTCCATCATATATATGGTAGAACTTGATGCATTTCCTTGAATATTTAAGTAAATAAATTGCTACTTGCACTTCATTGGCATATACACAAATTTAATGTTGTCTTATCCAGTAGGAGCAATGCATTTTACTACTGATATAGACGCACATGTAATGTTGTCTAAATTCAGTGGGAGCTATGAGCTTATCACCTTGCAAGTGACCCATTTTATGTTCTCTAGCTGGTCTTGAAATGCAAATTACATTACTTTTCACATACGAATCATCATAGTTTTATAAGAATCATAGCATATCATTCTATTAAATAACTAGTCGCTTTTCATGATGTCGCTAACCTAAATGTTATCTATACATGTTACTGCATGATTGCTATAATAATGAGTTCTAGAGATACTATAAAAAAAAGAGCAGAAGATAAAAAAAAGATGTGATTAGAATCGTTTGATTATAAATCATATCAGTTATATAATATCTGTGACATACAGAATCGTATTATTCTAACAAACATACAGAAATGCGTGTAGGACATATTCTAATCTCTCTATATAGAAGGAAGTGTTCTAGTAACCTGACTGCATTAATGCTCACGTTGTTATATAAATGCTTTGATGATTGTGTCGTGGCACAAGATGTGGAGAAATCTTGACTGTGTGTGATCTGAGAGCGAGAAAAAGACTCAAGAATATGACTAATGGTCTTTCTACATAGTATGGTAAGAAGACTTAATATTCTCACTTTGAGACTATACACTCGATAGTAGTATTCAACACCTACTTACGATGAACTAGTGTAAAATGAGATAACATAAAAACTAACCATAAATCTACTCATCAAGATTCCAATAATAAGGCTTTAGTCCAATATGATTGTGTCCTCGTTGTAAAGACATTCAATAAGAAGTGATGTTATATTAACTTGACAAGAACGATGTTGAAACGCCAAGAGTGCAGCGAGTCGAAGTCTCTACATCTAATATTCAAATATATCGGCCTTGTGACTTCTTATAAAACATAAAACAAAAGGTCCTATAACTATCTTAAGACTTACAGACTTATAAAGTAAGCAATTGGCTTGTCATGTCTCCTTGTCACGACATGTACATGAAGTCATTGAAATATCTAAAGACTTATAACGTAATGTTAGCGATTAACGTGTTATGTCTTCTTGTTAAGACATGTACATAAAATCCTTGATCTTCTATAAGACTTCTACATTATAGCATGCAATTGGCTTGAAATTACTGTTAATACCATTATGTTTGAACAAATTGGCAAGTATGTGAGCCAAAGGGTATTAGGTTATCTATGGAATTGTGATATTGTCTCATAATCCCATTACTCATAGAATACCACATCGCCATGGTATGTCTGATGTGTAAAATCTAACTCTGTTGATATTGTTTGATTTTTGATAACTTTAACTACCCTACCTCTAATCTTATCAAGGTTAACAAAATTGAGTAAAGCCATGTGTTTACTCAATATGGTTCCAATCAAGAAGGTAACTAAGACACCACCAGGTTATGGAATGGGAAGACTCCTATTAAGTCTTAACTGAAGTTCTGAATTTATTGAGATCACGTTCTTGTGTTATTAGCAAACTAGAGTTAAGAACTGTCAGCATACATTATACATCCCAAACGAGAATAATTTTATTGTTGCTCGACTTGCTGCGTATTTGGAGAAAGTCTCCTCTTACATGAAGCAAATGGGAGCATCTGTTTTTGGAGAAAGTCTCTTCTTACACAACCTTCTGAATGCAATAGCTAACGACATAATAAATATTAAGATATAGTCCATGAAAGAAAATTATTTTTGGAATTTGAATTGATCTTTCACCAATCGGTAAGACTGAGAAGTTAAATTGGTTCTTCTAGGAGAATACTAATATGGACAAAATGTACACACATTTAAATGCACGCCTTATGATAAGGGTTTTACTTATACTCAAGCAATTGACTATGATTAAAGCTTCTTTTCTTTGCAAGCATTAAATGAATAAAGATATTAATTACCATACTTGATTTCATATGAAATATTGCAATTGGATGTCAAAACTCCTTCTTGAATGATTACCTTTGCGAGGACGTTATGTAATCAAAAGGGTTTATGAATCCAAGTTATCTTTAGAAAATATGCAAGCTGTAAAATCCAAGTGGATTAGAGCATGCATCTACGAGCTGGAATCTTAAGTTTAAATCAACAATTTGATTTTGATTAAAACAAAGAGATCTCCTGAGTACACCTTAAAGCTAGTCGGAGCATTATGTTTATTCTTTCTTATATCTTATATGTTGTCAACATATAGGAAATAATGTTTCACTTAAGCTAGATTTTAATCCTTAGTTTAGAATAATATTTCTATCGATAAATATAAGAAATAAAACATGTAACCTCGAAGCATAAGTTTACTAAGATAAAAATACGTGATTAATAAGTCTAACATAACATGACACATCATTGAGCAAGACTCAAGTTCTATCTCACCTGATGAGTTAAACACATGTTTGAAAATGTTTGGTTTAGCTAAAGTTTTCATTATGTATATCATTATGTATTAGGCTAATTGTAACACTTGCATGAATGTAAAATGAACTGACAACCATAGTAACTAAGTGAAAGTCATTAAAATACTACTGAAAGAACATTCTAAAGGCCTGCAAAAGACTAAAGACATGTTCATCATTTACGGATTTTTAATAAGGAGATTAGTGTTGAGGTTATACACTAATGCTTATTTTGATTGATATGATTCTCAATCCTAGTCATAGCAGGATTTTCATCATAAATGATAATACTATTGACTAGACCTGCTTGATTGAAAGCATTGTTGCATTGTTCATTAAAAGAATAAGAATACTTCATAGTTTGGGAAGCTATTAAGAAGATTGTCTTACATAGGTAGTTTTACTTGCTTCAAACAACCTATGTAATGTATTGTGGCGATGCTAGTATTATTAGCACTTGAACACACATATACAAAATGACAATCATCGTATGATTCAAAACCTTCACTGCTTGTGAGTTCTGAAACATGTTTGAGAATAATTGAAACAAGTATATCCCAAATATCACTAGATGACACCTTAGTTGGTACTTTACAAAGATAATGTCTTGTACCAAACAATTTAATCAGCTAGGAACTTGAACTTTGACGCTGCTAAGAAGTCTTATGTATAAATATGATATTTTAGTAAATGGATAAAGGACGCATTCAAGCAGTTGTATTAAACAAGTGACTTGATAAACCTGGTAAGGAAACGTCTCCATTTATACACTGTAGTTCAATATTACATGTTTATACCCATGAATAATTTATTTATTCCCTTTATAAATGTGTCCATAGTAAGTTAAATGAACAGGAGCATCATTGACTTAAGGGCAAATATTTAAAGTGTTTTGGTCATATTCCATATATTATGAATAATAATTGATGATACTGCCAAACTCATATTTGTTCATTGTATGAACATTGACTGGACCCAACCTATGAGTACTCCCGACATGGAACGGCGATCAATAGTGAAACTCAGCAAGTGGTTATGTCTCTCATCCGTTAGACTTGAGTATGCAAGTAGGTTTTTGTGTGTGTGGAATGTCAATCTTTGATATGGTTCAATGTTGACCTGTTGAAGGCTGCTATAAAGGCCATTTTCAGGAGGGATGTGAAACACATAACGGACACGTGCAGTCAAAATAAGATTTGTTACTCCACATGTTATGGAGAAAGATACTACTGGGCCCCTCGATGATTTGAACTAGATAGTCTGTGTTGTCCGCACCCCAATATAATTAAGATATAACTTTGATTGAATTTGGTAATCTAGTTCAGTGTCTAATCGATAAACAAACTGTTAAACACAAGAATGCCACTTAGATCCATGTCAAATGTTAACATAGATCTGCAACAAAAGGAATGATTGTATATCTAACCCATTTAAAATAGAGTATTTTTACGAACTATCCGTCATATTACTCTGGGGCATTGGCGTGCTCTAGACGCTAACCATTGCTGGTAAAATTACTTGATTATTATGATGTGCGCAAGTGGGAGCTGTTGGAGTAGCTCGTGTCATAATAAATAATTATATGGCTAGACATAAGTGAGCCTATAGGGTCACACACATATACATTAGGTACCATTTTATATATCGTATTTATTGTATTTACGGTATATAAATAACCCACGTAACTCGGGATCACTATTGGGCTTCTAATAATTAAGTATAGTACTTAGTTTATTGGACTTAAAAATCAAATGGGAGGCCCATTTGTGCCTTCATAGTGGCCGGCCTATATGGAGGAAAAAGAGAGGGATAAGATCAAATCTTTTGGTCAAATATATTTTAGGATATAACTCCTCATTAATTGGGTATTAACTCCTTGTTTATTTTGATAACAACTTACCAAAAGACTCCCCCTCCCCCTTATAAAAACACGGCAACACACACACTCTTTTCAAGGGTTTTGTGTTCTTGTTTTACTATCACTTTTTATCTAGATTATTCAAGGTGAATTCCAAGGTTACGGGTTTAAGACTAGCATCAATTGGTATACAAGGAAGTGTAGTGTGGATACATCATAGAGGTGATCTCCATTGATCACTTGGTTTCATTGGTGTTTCGTGTTATAGTGAAGATCACCGTTTGATTCTACCGATCACGCTATAAAGGTATTACTTTTCTTGTTTTTCTTTGATTGATCATATGACTCTATGGATCCGTTGATAGGTGCATTATCCGCTGCGTTTATATTTGTTTATATGATATTCATTTAATTCAGCACCTATAACTTATTACTCTCGTTATTATCCCTTGATGAGGTGAGTTTTCGTAGCCCCTTTTTATATATTTCTCAGGGGAAAATGATACTTAAAATCTATTTCAAATACTTTACGCACTGTGCTAATCACTTTATTTCTTTGGACAATATGTGTGTTTATAATTTACAAATGTGAGCATTAGTGGTTGATATGCTGATGACTATGATTTCTAGGTTGATGACTATGATTCCTATATTCCTATTAAGCCAACTGTTTAGCTCCAGCTGGTAAGCGACATGTTTTGAAACCTAAGTGCACATAACTCGGTTGAATGTTGTGGTTTAGATAACTCTATACACTTATTGTTGCTACATTATTATTATACACGATTGTCCTACTTGAATTCTATGCATAACAAAATACGTTTATTACTTAAACTTACGAGCTCACCAACATTATATTGACGTTTTTGAGTGTTCATTTTTAGGTAATAACAATAGCAATACTTAAGGAGGATAGATTTTCATGCCTTGCTTAGTGAGACCTAAGACGAAACCCTCTTGGGTCATTTGCCTTGAACAATTTGCATTACTACTTTTTATGGATTTTGTTAACTTGTTGTTTTGTTGAATGCTTATCCCAGGTTGTGAGATTTTATGACTATATGACTATGTTGTTGTGGTAATTAATATCACGATACAAGTCTTCACTTGTGTCGGGATTCGTCATGACATGAATTTTCATTTAGTGAATTCTCTATAGTCTTATATCAATGTGTTGTGACGATTCTTTCCGTCACGCCTCGCGTTTCCGCCTAGGTGAAGTGTGACATGAGGAAGATAAGAGAATCAAATAAACAACAAACATACATTAAAGACCAAATTGCGATAAAAATATACATATAAATGTATTATATGTTACACATAAAGGGTGAGTAGTTAATGTTTTTAAATTACAATAAGAAAGCTAAATTTACAAAATTACCATTACATTCAAATAACAATGTTATTTTAAAGAATCTTGTTTTGGGACATAATATTAACAAGGTTTTTGACCCGCGCTCCGCAACGGAGCGTGGGATTTTACGTTTGCGGTTTATACCATTTTATGATTCGATAATACTTAAATAGAAATAAACGCATTACTTATCATTCCATTCAATGAAGTACAACTTTTAATGTCATCGTGTTTCCATCTATTATTTTATCACAAAATGCATTCAGATAAAGCCTTGGCTTTTACACATACATCAGTGTAGGTTTCGACCACCAATATCTAATTTGTTTTTTATTATCCATTCATTTTTTTTTTAATTTGGGTTGTCACAGTATATGAATAGTTTAAAGATTTATTAATGAAATACAGGAAAGTAAAATTGCCGTGAAAGTAAATTGATTGAAGTGTATTAGGGAAGAAAATGTGCTAGCTCAGCCGAATTCATTACTCCCATTCATAATTATGTTTTCCTGTGCAATGTTATATCATGATTTCATTAGTGGTTTCTAAAGTTGACAGACCTGAATAGATATATTTAGTCTGCCTTATAATTCCTACGATCTCAAATCCCCTGAAGGTTACAAAGGTAAGGCAACTAGGTCATAGTGATTAATCCTAATTATCCCAAGAACTAGTCTAATAACCTAAACAGATTATTAACCTCTCTGAAAGAGTTCATGTGCTTTTTAAGTATAATAAGTGATAGAGGCGATAACAAGATTAGTTCCTAGACTAGGGATAGGGTTTAAAACCTATCCTAGTACCACTATTAATCCCCTGTTTAATTGGTAATCTAATAACATGACTAACAGGGTCTAAACCACCCGTAATACTACCAAAACCCAAGGTTACACAATAGTCAAAAGGATATCCAATAAAACTATGATTTAACAGGAAACAAACATTATAACGATTGTAAATTCATAACTAGGCCAGCACTTGAAGTGCTTAGCCGCTCATGGCAACAAAAAAGCAAGAATTAAGAAAGGTAATCATAGATTGAAAACTCATAATTCTTACAGATGCGGTTTATGAACGATTAAATACAAAAGTAATATAAGTGTGATCTCCCTTGGACTTCTGGTGAAACTCTTTGAGCTTTTGAGGCCTTGGTCAACCCTTGGATTTCTGGTGGAATAGATGATGCTAAAGTGGTTGAATGAAGCCTCTATTTATAGATTACGAATATGTTACGGCGTAACCTTGTAGAGTGTTACGCCGTAAAGTGCTGACGAGGCTTTCCATGTTGTAGGCATAAAATATGTTACGGCATAACTAATTAGCCATGTTACGTCATAACGCTGACTAGGATGACTCATCCTATAATAATAATGATGTTACAGCATAAACCTTTAGTGTGGTTACGCCGTAATCTTGCTAGGTGACGTGTCTTGCCTTGAATATGTTACGGTGTAACACTATCGTCGGTGTTACGCCGTAAACCTTCGTAAGAATCCGCGATTCCTTCATTTTTACGTCCTTTTCCTGTGTTTCTTATCACATACTTGCATTTTACCTGAAAACAAGGAAATACCCATAAAAGTATCAAATTCAAGTATTTATAAGACAATTGCAAGTATTTTTAGGGGAGAATTGACACTAAAAAGTATCAAATATTTGATGTTATCAAATATCCCCCCAGTTGACTTCTGCTTGTCCTCAAGTAGACCTGTTAGAATAGTTTATAAAAGGATTTCTCTGATTTAACTCAAAGAAATGAATCTATAAAAGACTTATGCTAGAAACATCAAAGTCGAACACCTTACGAAAAGGGGATCAAAAATCACTCAACTCTCAACTAGTCTAAGTGTTTATTTTCAGGGTGATCGCTCAATTGCACAGTCATAGCATGTATTCTATCATAAGCTTGGGAAGTACACAAATCTGCACCAGTTAGAATTAGGGTCTAAACAATTCTTAAAGGCAACATGGGTGACATAACACAGGTTTATTGGGTGATTTAAGGGTTAGGATAGACATGGGATACACATTTAATTAGTGTTAAGATAAAAACATAAACAAATAGTCATATATAATCTAAGGTATCCATAACTGGCTACTGTCCATCCATAGTCCAAGTCTTCAAGTGTGAAAATTTGATCATATCTTCACAATGGGTTAGCTAATAATGAGATCTTGTGGAGCGTGCTAACCCATTCTTCACTAGATGGCTTATAGTTGCACCATCCCCATAATTACTAGGTGGCTTATAGTTGCACCACCTTTTTACTTAGTTGGTTTTATTACCAACATCAGGAGTTTAATCACTAGGTGGCTTATAGTTGCACCACCTTTTCTTTTCTTTTTTATTTTACAATACTCCTTTATATATCAAGCATCCCCTCACTTGAGATAAACAATATCAAAAGTGATAATACCAGGGGGTCTTCCATGATCAAAATATGTTGTCAACGAAAGTGCCAATCTTCAGACCATTTTCTTGAACCATAGACTTAGGTAGCCAGAAATTTCTACACAAGGATAAATATAGACTACAGAGTTGGTTAAGGTGAAATGGTGTAATGAAACATATAATATTGGGTGAAAACATAGATTGGATTAATAACAAGGTGATCTAGGGTATCTTGCACCAAATGAAAATTAACTATGAGTGCAACATAATAGGTTTTTTTATTACGGGGTAGGTCTCGACAAGCAGTGTAACAAGTCGAATAAAACACACAATATAGTCTTATCTTTGGTGAATTTCTATCTTTGCCGTAAGCAAATTGTCTTGAAATGATGTATAATGCCAAGTTCTAAAGTCTACAATACTACCGACACACTCAATATTTTGGTGGATTTTTGTATAATGAGATGAAAGGAAAACATTTAGGGATTTTAAACCTTCGCAAGTAATAACAAAGGTAAATGTGCATTCGGCAAAAGATAATATCTAGTTTAGTAAGAAATCATGTCAAAAATTTTAAATCGACATAAATTTCAAAGAAACTAGAATATCGAAGGCAAAGAGGTCAGGTGATAAATTCTACTCCCATCCCCCAATTGATTTGTACAATGTCCCTTTATACATATAGGAAATGAAATAAATAAGAAAGAGTCGAATTAGAACAAGAAAAAAAACTCCCTTGAGCTTTGCTTCGAACATATGAAACTGCAAACTAATTGATGGAAAATATATCCATCATTAAGCTAAGCTCAATATTTTCCTTGGATCACTAAAAACAAACTAATAGCATAAAATTGTTCACAGAAAAATATACAAGATATACAAACCTAACTCACTTTCGTAGGAATCACGGTTGCATTTAGCATATGCAACAAGCCTTTTAAACCACTTGGTGGCCCAAGTGGACGAGTGAAGTCTCGTGAGGATTTCCAGAGAACATACCCACAAAGTTCATTTAGATGTACAAGGTTTAGCATTGTATTAAAACTTAATTTAAAGGTTTTGCAGAAAGAGTTTTATGGCGTAACTCCGGTGGTTATGCCGTAATCATGTGGTATATATTTTGGAAAAAAAACTTTAGTTTAATGCTTATGGCGCAACCATTGTATGGTTTACATTGTAATTAGATTGGTTATGGCGTAACCTTTTATGTTGCGCCGTAATTGCTGCTAAATCAGCAAAGCTACCACATAATTATGCTTCGAGACGGTCTTGATAATCACCTCCTAGCTGTTGGAACCTGCAAAATAAGGTAAAACATGTAAACCAACTAATATATGAGAAATGAAATTTATTGATTAAAAGACGGGTTGTCTTCTGACAAGTAATTTTGTTTATTAACGAGTCTTTAAGTTAGACTCATGCCTACTCTACGTTTCGTTGTGGGCACCTTCTCCTAGGTTCATTTCTTGTTGGGTCATTTTCTAAATCGTGATCCATTCTCCCTTACAAGAGATAAAGTATCTTTGATTTCATTTGTAACACAAATGAAACTATTCCTATTATCAAACGAGTATCTGGTTACTTCAAATGTTTCTAAGTGAACCTTAGGTGGATCATATTTTTTGTCTCCATTATCCATCTTTTTGTCCTCTTCTAAGCAATAATCATACCACTACTCTTTGGCCTTACCTTGTATATTCTTATAATTTTCCCATATCATTTCAGGCATATGGCCCTTCTTTCTAATTCATATTTTATTCATTGGACTAGCTGCTCAATCTCTAGATCAAATACCCATTTATAATCATCAAAACTCCTTCCCCTTGGGTCTTTTTTTGATCCAGTACCTCTTCAAAACAATCGATCACCCAAGACTTCAACAGGTCCTTTTTACCAATTTGTTCACATTTGTGTGGCCTACTTTAACTATCATCCATTCTTTAAAATTGTAGTCCCTAGGCCTAGGTTTGTTATCATGTGAATTTTCCTTGTACCATTCCGCATAACTTTGTCCCCAGGTTGAGTCATTTAGCTGACCCCTTCCATATCTAAAATCAGGAAATGATAGTTCTTCTCCTTTCATATTTTTCTTTCACTATCATGGTTACAGTACCAAATTCTTAAATCTCCGATCCTAGATTTTCTGTAGATTTCGACCCCTCCATCGCAAGTACTTTTGTCAGGGTCACAAGTGGGCCACATCTTTACCTTCCCATTGTAAGTTTGTATGATAGATTTACAAAAATGTTTGACATTAATTTTTCGTCAAGCCTTAATTTCCTTTTCACCTGTTGTTCTTGCCTATCCTGCGAATTATCTATTTTTTATTGTTTTTGAAGAATGGGTTTCCTGGATGTGATAGGTCCCTTATTACCTGCTAAATTCAACATATGGTTTCTTTCTGTTGGGATCATTAAAGTTATGCGTTCATGTAAAAATAATCCTATCGTTATTACCCCATGTGTATTCTTTTTGCTCAAAAAACATGGTTTCGGCTACGACTGTGGTTGGAATAGGGTATGCCTTAGGATCAACGTTTCATTAGGGGTACTATCGATGCTCACAAAATCAAAAGGGAATAAGAATGTATCAATTCCTACTAGCACGTTTTCAACTACCCCTAATGGTGCCTTTTTAGTCATATCAACCATTTCTATAAACATATTGGTTTTCCTAAGGTTGGTTAGCTTTAAGAAGTCGAATATTCCCTTAGGCATAACATTTATACTAGCTCCTAAATCGACCATAGCATAAAAGTTAAAATTACTAATAGTGCAGGGCAGTGTGAAATCCCGTAGATTTTGCTCCGTAGGCGGTAAATTGTGTTGTAGGATCTCGGTAGTTTCTACCTGAGAGTCATAATCAGATTGAAAAGATCCCCTGTAGAGATTGTTAAGCTCACTTAGTGTCTCATGATCAGTATTAACCACATTGCCCAGTAGATGGACTATGAATTTCTTTGGTTCCACTAGAATGGAGTTCCTTAGTTAGTTGTTCGATTTGGGTTTCTAGGTTTTTGAAAGAGGCGCTCTGGTTTCTAGTGTTAATCTCCGCACTTTCTTGGAGTTTCTTAATGCATTCATTCATTTCCGTGCTTCTTCATGCTGATTCTTCCAGATGCTTATTCATAAGTTCTTCAAGACTTGGTCTCTTCTCTCCATAAGGTGGTCGATTATCAATACGAGTGTAGTATCCTGGCGGACCTACGCGGTATTTTGCTCCATTACTTTCGTTAAACAGAGTTGGGCTCCCAAATTCCCTATATTTGGCCTCCTCTACCGGTTTAACTTCCTCGTTGAGAGGACATTCTTTGTCGAGGTGAGGTCCTTCGCAAATTTGACATCCTACTTGGATTGCATGGACATTTTCTTTCAGCTTCTTCATATTGCATCCTAAGTTATCTAGTTTACTTACTATTGCAGCAAGTCCATTAGTATTACTGCTGTTACTAAGGCTCCTACTAAATGTTGCATCATGCCACTTTTGAGAGTGGTCAGTCATAGTTTGTATCGTTGTCAGGGATTGAGTTGGTGTCATCCTAGGAATCAGTCCCTGTGAGTCAAGCAATTGTCAGTTCATAGTGCTCAAATCTTTATAAAAGATGTTTACCTTTTGATGGTTGTTTATGTCGTGGGTTAGGCACTTATACAGCAAAATATTAAACCATTCCCAAGCTTGGTATAATGATTCATCGATTTCCTTCTTGAAGTTATGGATGTATTCAATTCTTTTAGCAGTCTTGGATGGTGGACAATACCTTTGGATGAAAGCCTTTTTAAGGAGGTCCCAAGTGTTGACAGCTCCTGGAGTAAGTCTATCCATCCATCTTTTAGCAGTCCCTATAAGAGTAAACGAAAATACACGTAGGAGTACTGCATCCTGTGACACCCCAGGAATATTGAATAAACTTACAATGTTGAGGACTCGATCAACATGATCATGGGTTGTTGGGAATTTTGAGTTACTACTGCCAGT
The DNA here is from genome assembly GCA_026074375.1 of Tanacetum coccineum. NCBI lineage: Eukaryota > Viridiplantae > Streptophyta > Magnoliopsida > Asterales > Asteraceae > Tanacetum > Tanacetum coccineum. The sequence continues at coordinate 50,617 of BQNB010005437.1, read as the reverse complement.
ACTACTTTACTAATGCTGGTTCAAGATTGATACTACTGTTGAAGTTTAAAGAAAATGGTCTAAGTTATTAGTACTACTAGTTGTAATAGTTAGTGCTGCCAGTACAAATGTTAGTACTGTCAGTATAGTTAGTACTGCTAGTTGTAATAGTTAGTGATGCCAGTACAAATGTTAGTACTGCCAGTATAGTTAGTACTGTTAGTTAATAGTTAGTGCTGTTAGTATTATATAGTTAGTACTGCTAAAGTGATATGCATGAGATATATTAGGAATAGATATGCAT
>BQNB010005437.1:6966-37339 GCA_026074375.1 Tanacetum coccineum | reverse complement strand
ATTTATATTTATATTTATATAGGTTTATTATTATTTACTATTACTACTATTCTTTTTGTTATGCTCAACTTGATTTAAGATTCCTTAATGATACGGTTCAAGTGGGAGTGATCCCCTTTTAAAGTTTGAGGGTATGGTATTTTTGGAATGTACTAATGGAATGGATATTCTTTTGTTTTGACCACGTGATAGCCCTTTTTCGATGTCTTAATAGGTCGATCTTTTTCGCTTTTATTGTTAACGATAATAGGAGGTGGTGGATCTTTTTGAATTTTCAGAGAATAATCAGACTTTCCACTCCCGGTGAATACGACATTCATGTGCTCGGTTTGAGCTGGAGGAGGAGGAGGTGACTCAGTCCTATCGGTTTGTTCTAAAGATATGTTTTGAGATTTTTCCCACTCATCCATTTTCCTTTCCATGTGTTTAAAGATAGTTTGGAAATTCTTTTCATTTTGCTTCATCTTTATAATCATATCATTAACATTGTAATTGCAAACATATTTGAAACTCTTTGATCATCCAAGAATTTAGTCATTAATTTTTCAAAATCAGTTTTAGATTGAGGTTCTTGGTTGATAGGTTTAGACTTTTTCTTAGGTAGAACATCAGTGGTTTTACCATCGTCTCGATCGAAAAGTTTATCATGAATGGTTCTCATGCTATGGACGTATCTTTCGAAATCTTCGAGATCATTTTTCACATCATTGTTTAATTCTGTGAGAGATTTTTCGGAATCATTAGGATCATGATAGGATTGATGAGAGTACGAATCATAAGAATTTTGGTTTTGATATTCTTCAGATTGGATGTAATGAGGTTCACACAACAAAGGGTCATCGTTCAGGTTGTTTTTAGAAGCGTTTCCCTCTCTAAGCTCATTGTATTTGTTACGTATATCTTGCAATTCTTTATTTAAGCTTATAATTTGAGAATCCATAGCCTTCAATTTTTCCATAAATCGATAATTATCAGTATTACTAACACTTTCATCGGTGAAGGAAAAAGATTTTTGATGATGTTCGTTTTTAGATTTAATAGGTCAATCATGTTCGAAAAGGATTTTGTCCTTGAGAAATTAAAAAGCTTGATTTGGACTTTTGTAGAGGAAGATTCCTCCAGCAGTTATGTCCAAGATTCCTCGAGTGGGTTCGTTTAGACCGTGATAGAATATTTAAATAATAGCTCCTTTGGTCAGACCGTGCCCATGACATTTTTGAAGCATGTTCTTGAGTCATAACCAAGCGTAAGTTAGACTTTCACATACGAGTAGAGAGAAATTTCTGATTTTAAGTAAAAGACAGTTAAATAACGAAGGTGGAAAGAATCTGTTTATAAAAGCTTTTCTCATTTGTTCCCACGATGTTATAGACTCTTCATTAAGTTCGTTAAACCAGGTTTTAGTTTTATCGCACAAGGAAAAAGGAAATATTAAAAGATTAACAGCTTCACTATGCGTTTCACCATATCTGAACATGTTGCAGATTGCGAGAAATTCACGAATGTGGTCATGCGGGTCGGCCCGCAGATAACCATCGAATTTATTTTCCTGAGTACTATTGATAACAAAGTTATCATCAACATCGAGTTGAATAATGGGAGAATTAGGAGTCGATGTTACAATCTTAGCATTTTCCCACATAGGTTGATCATCAGGATCGAGGATTATTTGTTTTGTTTCGACATCCTCTTCAGGTATATTTATGACGACAAATTTATTAACGGAGTGTTGAGCTAAAGATTTGAATGATTCGATCTCGGTGTCTTCTTTCCAGGTAGTTTTAATCTTATAAGTCCTTGTTTTTAAACTTTTATTAAATCTATATATTAGACCTACTAGTTGTTTTCCAAATGATATTGGATTTATACATACGTTAAGTATTTTGCAAAAAGACATTTTTATATATATAATTAAGGCTAATAGGATAATATTCAAAATAAAGTAAGTTTTTATAGATTTTTATATATATTAGATATATTTTAGTTTTTATTATATATATATAGAAAATAAGGATAAATAGATAAAAAAAAATTCAGATAGATAGAGTGCGGCGTACTTTAGGAAAAGTGCGCCGGCTTTTCTGGAAATTTTGTGTTTTTTTTCGAATATTATGATAAACTAGATAATTACAAATACACAAGGCATATAATCAGATAAAATACAATTCCAAATGATTATAGAACCTAAGACTAGCAGATTGGGGGTTTTGGTTTTGGTTTTTGAAATAAGATTCTGTTTGTGAAAATTTGCAGAAAGTGCGGCGTACTTGGGTAAAGTACGGCGTACTTCCTGGGTTTTCAGGAAAACCGGCGCACAAATAGGATGTGCGGCGTACTTCCTGGAGAAAAATGATTTTTGGTTTCCGTTTGCCAGAAAACGGTACGGCGAGTTTGAAAATTTTGTGAAACAAAATAGCACCTAAAACAAGCAACAAACTGATAACAACTTAAACAATTCCCCGGCAACGGCGCCAAAAACTTGATGTGTGTTTTCCAAGCTTTAAATTTATAATACTAGAAATACCGATTTTTACTAAAAACACAACACTCGGGAAGTATACCCGTTCGTGTATAGTATAGCTTTAGGTAAGTCCAGGTCGTTCCACAGGAATTGAAGTTTTCACAGTTTGCAATTAAAGTGCTAAGGTTAATAAGATTGTCACGGATAAAATTAACCAAATATTGCATATATCGATAGGTGTAACGAAAGTGATTAAAAGATAATTCAATTAAATGATTAAGGTATGTTTGTTTAGGCAATGATCACTAGATTATGATGTGTTTAAAATAGTGTTTATAAGTTTAAAAAATAGAGTTATCACAAGTTATAAATCCTTTCGGCCTTTAAATATAACTAGTGATTATATCGATTAATAACAACAAATCCTTTCGGCCTTTATAAGTTATTATAATCAATATATTAAGTGAAATGATAAAACACATATATAAAAGAAACCTTTCGGCCTATTTTCTTATATAAAATATGTTTTACTAATTAAATAAACAAGTATCCAAACGCTCTATATCCAAGATCACATATTGCCCAAACAAACAAAAGATGACTACTCCATGATAATAGAAGTAACAAAACACATTATGAACTCAAACAATTCAATAATAATCATATTCAAAGGATAAACAAGATTATACCAAATTCCAAGAGCAAATGATGGTGATTTCACAAGAATTTCTCAAGAACACTTTATTATATTCAAAGCAAAACCCAGAAACTATGAACAATTATGTCACAACCACTTATAGATTAAAATCTGAAAATTGATGGTGGATAGTGGTGGTAGATGATGGTGGCGATGGTGGTTTGAAGGGGGTGTTTGGTTCCTTGGTTTGTCAAGCCAAGATCACAAAAAACACCTATTCTAATGGTTCCAAACGAATTGGGGGTTTGAGGGTGAGAGTGTGTGAAATGAGGGAGCCAATGAGGGTATTTATAGGCTTTTCGGGGGCCAAAGTGCGCCGCACAAACTTATTTTTGCGCCGCACATCGGGTGTTAATGCACTTAGCATTTAATTGCATTTAATTTTTCCTCAGACTGAAAAGTGCGCCGCACTTTGGCCAAAACCACCGCACTTTCTGCATATTCAGCAGTTGGCCTTTTTCATGGTTGTAGATAATTGAATTCTCTTTCCGTGGCCGCTTGAATCAACTAAAACGGAGTTCGTATGACCGAGTTATGGCCAAAACAGTAAACAGGTGTCGGGAAATCATTAACTTGAGTTATTTCTTCGTTTAAGCTTCAATTCTTCGTGTAATCTTCCGTATTCTTCCACGACACATACCTAGAACATATAATAGCAAATATACTTGATTAAGTACCAAAAGTTCATGAGAAATGATAAAATAAATGCAAATAACGCCGCCGAAAACATGTATAATTTAGGCGTTATCAAATCCCTCCACACTTAGCTATTGCTTGCCCTCAAGCAATTAAAGCGAGAAAACAAATCAATTATCATGACGGAGAATAAATCAATTTTAGCATTAATAAAGTGTTTTACCATTTTATAACTTTTCAGGCATAGACATATAACAGAGCACCTCACAAAGGAAAAGTGTTTGTTTTTGAATTCACAACGAAATAAAATACATTCACTACAATAGGGTTTTATATTGTGAAGTCACTCAATTTGCACAATACAAATCTAGTCGCTAATCTATGCTTGTACTAGACCCATAAACATATGCCCGTTACGGCTGAGCACCTAGACAAAAAATCTCAAAGAGCAAAACGGATAATGATGAGGGTGAATATAAGATACTTGATTCCATGGCCAAACTTTGCCTCATACTTTGAACTTTATTATTTTTTTCCTTTTCTCTTTTTTTTTTCTTTTTTATAATTTTTTTATTCCAGATACTGCGATAACTAAGGCTGGCACAAAACTTCTTCTTCATCAAACATATTTTTCTTGCTTTGAGGATCTCAACACTAAAAGCGAATGCTGCAGATACATGATTACATGGAGATTTATTTCACCTCTTATCATACGACTTTGTCTATAAATTAACCTCACTGCGTCTAGTAATGATGAACAAGCACAAGTTTTAAAGCTACTAAATACTAGGCCCACTCATAAACTTATACCAATACCAATGTTCCAGAAAAGGCGACAAAGACCATACATACACATCCGTAATGACAGAATAGACACATATGACTGCATTCAACCCTAACTCGAACAAGCTAAAGGTAAAAATTATCTTGGGTATCGAAGGTGGATACCCCTAATTCTTAAGGCAAAATTATCACAATTATAGTGGATAAATTTTTGTAGGCTATTCTAGTGTCAATCCGGGTGGTTGCTTACTAAAAGAGTATAATCATTTTTTTTTTGAAAGAAAGCATATAATTAATTTTTTTAAATTTTCTAGAAATATCAGATGAAAGTTTGAAAATTTCTGCACGGCGAAACAGGTTAGGTACATGATAATTTTTCCTAATTACTACCCTACCACACATTAAGTTGAACATTGCCCTCATGTGAGAACTGATAAATATAGAAAATAGGGAAAATTAAGGAAAAACGGTACTTCCTGGGGTTCTTAATTTCTTGGTTGAATTATGAAGAATATGGCGCGAAACAGAACGCCAAGTATGTGTATTCTACCACATGTAATATAAAACTCCAATTATATAAGTCTCCAAGTGTAAAATGCCAACCACCAATCCAAGCTCCACCTGTCTTATTTAATCTGCAAAATAGACACAACAAAAAAAAATAAAAACCTGGAACAAAGAAATCGTAAATACTAAATCGCACTTTCGTATGTGCACCATGTTGCATAGCGCATGCAACAAGCCTTTAAACCTCTCGGGTTTTGGGGGGGTCCCAGTGGACGAGTTTAATAGGCTCGTGAGGTTTTTTCACGACACACCCACAAAGTTTGAAACATTATTTTTGGATGGAGAAATCGAGTAAGAAACACACGCAACCGCCGAATGGTGACATACTTTAAGACTGCAAAGAATTTTGTTATATATATTATTGTTTTAAATTAATTATTTACTAATTACTATTACTAATACTATTATTACTTATTTTGATAAAAATACCTTAACAATACCGGTTCAATGGGAATTGATCTACATTTTAACTTAGGGTCTGATTATTTGTAATTACCCACGGAATGGATATTCATTTGTTTTAATCACTTGATAGTCCCTTTTTGATGTTTTAATAGGTTTATCTTTTCTGATTTTATTGTTAACGATGATAGGAGGGTGTGGATCTTTTTAAGTCTTCGAAGGATCATCAGACTTTCCACTCCCGGTGAATACGGCATTTACTTGCTCGGTGTGAGCTTGAGGAGGAGGTTGTGGTTCAGTCTATCGGTTTGTTCTGAAGATATGTTTTGAGATTTTGGCCACTCATCCATTTTTCTTTCCATCTTTTTAATTTTAATTTGGAAATTCTTTTCATTTTGCTTTATTTTTAAAATCATATCATTAACGTTTTTCTTAAAAAACATACTTGTAACTCTTTGATCATCCAAGAATTTAGTCATTAATTTTTCAAAATCAGTTTTAGATTGAGGCTCTTGGTTGATAGGTTTAGACTTTTTGTTAGGTAAAACACCAGTGGTTTTACCATCGTCTCGATCAAAAAGTTTATCATGAACTGTTCTCATGCTACGGATACATCTTTTGAAATCTTCGAGATCATTTTTCACATCATTGTTTAATTCTGTGAGCGATTTTTCGGAATCATTAGGATCATGATAGGATTGATGAGAGTACGAATCATGAGAATTTCGGTTTTGATATTCTTCAGATTGGTGTAATTTTACTTCATGACGTTTACACATCGGCGTGTCATCGTTCATGTGGTTTTTAGAAGCATTTCCCTCTCTAAGCTCATTGTATTTGTTACGCATATCTTGTAATTCTTCTTTTAAGCTTATAAATTAAGAATCAATTTTTATTGTTAAAGCTGCCAATTTTTCCATTAATCGAGAATCATCATTATTGCTATTACTTCCATCAGTGAAAGAAACAGATTTTTGATGATGTTCGTTTTTAGATTTAATGGACCAATCAAGATTGAAAAGGACTTTGTCCTCGAGAAATTGAAAAGCTTGACTCGGGCTTTTGTAGAGGAAGATTCCTCCAGCAGTTATGTCCAAGATTCCTTGAGTGGGTTCGTCTAGACCATGATAGAATATTTGAATAATAGCTCCTTTGGTCAGACCATGCCCATGGCATTTTCGAAGCATGCTCTTGAGTCGTAACCAAGCGTCGGTTAGACTTTCACATACGAGTTGAGAGAAACTTCTGATTTAAAGTAAAAGACGGTTAAATAACGAAGGTGGAAAGAATCTATTTATAAAAGCTCTTCTCATTTGTTCCCACGATGTTATAGACTCTTCATTAAGATCGTTAAACCAGGTTTTAGCTTCATCGCACAAGGAAAAGGGAAATATTAAAAGCTTTACGGCTTCGCTTTGAGTTTCCCCGTATCTGAACATGTCGCAGATTGCGAGAAATTCACGGATGTGGTCATGCGGATCGGCCCGCAGTTGACCACGAAACAAATAAAAATTTTTTTTTATTTTTATTCTCCCGGATCATTGTCAAGTGGGAACATGTTGATAACAAAGTGGTCATTAACATTGGGATTGAACAATGGCAAAATTAGGTCGTGCTACAAATCTTAGCATTTTCCCAATAGGTTGATCATTGAGGATCGAGATTCATTTGTTGGGTTCAACATCCTCTTCAGGTATATTTATAACGACAAAGTCATTAACGATAGGATGTTCGGTGGAAGATTTGTGTGATTCGATCTGAATGGATTCTTTCTGGGTAGTTTTAATCTTATAAGTCTTTGTTTTTAAACTTTTATTAAATCTATATATTAGACTTACTAATTGTTTTCCAAAAGATATTGGATTTATACATACGTTAAGTATTTTGCAAAAGGACATTTTTATATATATAATTAAGGCTAATAGGATAATATTCAAAATAAAGTAAATTATTTTTATATATTTTTTTATAGATTTTCATATATATTAGATATACTTTAATTTAATTATATATAGCAAATAAGGATAAATAAATAAAAGATTTTTTTTTGAAAAAGTGCGGCGTACTTTAGGAAAAGTGCGCCGGCTTTTCTAGAAATTTTATGTTTTTTTTCGAATATTATGATAAACTAGATAATTACAAATACACAAGGCATATAATCAGATAAAATACAATTCCAAATGATTATAGAACCTAAGACTAGCAGATTGGGGGTTTTGGTTTTTGAAATAAGATTCTGTTTGTGAAAATTTGCAGAAAGTGCGGCGTACTTGGGTGAAGTACGGCGTACTTCCTAGGTTTTCAGGAAAACCGACGCATAAATAGGATGTGCGGCGTACTTCTTGAAAAAAAAAGATTTTTGAGTTCCGTTTGCCAGAAAACGGTACGGGGAGTTTGAAAATTTTGTGAAACAAAATAGCACCTAAAACAAGAAACAAACTGATAACAACTTAAACAATTCCCCGAAAACGGCGCCAAAAACTTGATGTTGTTTCCAAAAAAAAAAATTAAACCAACCTCCATAAACACAATAAGCTTTTAAATTATAATACTAGAAATAACCAATTTTAACTAAAAACACAAACACGGGAAGTAATACCCTCTCCGTGTATATATATCTTTAGGTAATTCCAGGTTGTGCCAGCGAGAAATTGAAGTTTTCACAGTTTGTAATTAAGGTGCTGAGGTTAATAAGATTGTCACTGATCAAATTAACCAAATTTTGCATATATCGGATATTACAACGAAAGCAATTAAAAGATGATTCAATCAAATGATTAAGGTATGTTTGTTTAGGAAATGATCACTAAGACAATGAAGTGTTTAGAATAGTGTTTATAAGTTTAGAGAATAAAGATTTCACAAGTTACAAATCCTTTCGGCCTTTAAATATAACGAGTGATTATATCGATTAATAACAACAAATCCTTTCGGCCTTTATAAGTTATTATAACCAATATATTAAGTGGAATGATCAAACACATATATAAAAGAACCCTTTCGGCCTATATTCTTATATAAAATATGTTTTACCAATTCAATAAACACATATCCAAACGCTCCATATCCAAGATCACATAGTGCCCAAACAAACACAAGATTAATACTCCATAATCAAAGAAGTAATAAAACACATTATGAACTCAAACAATTCAATAATAATCATATTCAAAGGATAAACAAGATTATACCAAATTCCAAGAGCAAATGATGATGATTTCACAAGAATTTCTCAAGAACACTTTATTATATTCAAAGCAAAACCCAGAAACTATGAACAATTTTGTCACAATTGCTTATAGATTCGAATTACACTTCACTACTACTTCCTTGGATTGATTAAAATCTGGAAATTGATGGTGGAGAGTGGTGGTAGTCGACGGTGGTGATGGTGGTTTGAAGGAGTATTTGGTTTCTTGGTTTGTCAAGCCAAGATCACTAAAAACACCTATTCTAATGGTTCCAAACGAAGTGGAAGTTTATGTGTGAGAATATATGGAATGAGGTTATTAGGGGCTGTATTTATAGGCTAAAAATGGGCCAAAGTGCACCGCACAAACTTATTTGTGCACCGCACTTCGTGAGTTAATGCACTTAGCATTTAATTGCATTTAATTTGTCCTCAAACTGAAAAGTGCGCCGCACTTTGGCCAAAACCGCCACACTTTCTGCATATTTAGCAGTTGGACTTTTTCATGGTTATAGATAATTGAATTCTCTTTCCGTGGCCACTTCAATAAACTAAAACGGAGTTCGTATGACCAGATTATGGCAAAACTGTGAACAGGTGTCGAAATCATTAACTTGAGTTAATTTTCTTCGTTAAAGCTTCAATTCTTGTGTAATCTTTCGTATTCTTCCACGCCACATACCTATAACATATAATAGCAAATATACTTGATTAAGTACCAAAAATTCATGAGAAATGATAAAATAAATGCAAATAACACCGCCAAAAACATGTATAATTTAGGCGTTATCAATACTCTTGGTTTTACTCTAGAGTTAAGATCACCATCCAACTTCAAGACGACAGGACTTCTACAACCATGGCAGACACTTGGCAAGATATTTTCTCAATGTCTTACTACGAGAGTCACTAGTCATGATCAACCACCTTTGCATATTATGCAGATGTTATATTGTTTTGTCAACAATATACATGTATATTATGCTGAGCTACTTTGGGATGGATTGCACTATGCACTCAAAAATCCATCAACACAAAGTCCTTATCTAAGATTCACAAAAATCATTATAGGACACTACATGACTGCATTCCTTGAGATTTCTCGCAGAGCTCGTGATAAGTACCACAAATTGGAAGCTGATGTGATGGTCAAGAACATATTCAATTCAGGGAAGCATAAGGACGGTGTTGGAATGAAGATTCCAAGTTGGATGATCACGGATGAGATGAAGCTCACAGATCATTATCGGATGTATGTTGCGGTATTTGAGGTAGATGTTCCTATGACTCAGTCACAGCCGATTGAGTCTACCCAGGGAACGCATAGGACAACTAGTGCCCCTAGGTCACCTAACCCTTATGTGGATGAAGAAGGATCAAGTGCTCCATGAAAGTCTATTGTCATTAGGCTCTGTATTCCACCAAGACGATCAGAACGACTTACTCCACCAGCACCAATCCCAACTACTGCTGAGGCTGATGACATAATCTTACAAGATACTATACAACTAAGCCTTGCTGAGTAGAAAAGTCATGATGAGCTTGAAGCAAAGCAAAATGTAAAAAAGTTGAGGAGCACTTGATTGCCGAGGAGATTGAGAAATTAGTTGATGGAACAGAGAATGTAGCAAATGTTGAGGTTGATAGTACTACCCTTAGGCAAGATGATAATCAAATTGAACCCGACACTAGGTTAGAGCCCAAAAGTGATAAGGAAAGTCCAGAGGTGGAGTTAACTGCTGAAGTACAACCTGTAAACATTAATGAAGAGGAGGAAGGGTCAGCAGAGGATGATTATGAGTTGAAAAGAAGGGAAAAAGGGAAGCATTAAAGGCTCTAGAGTACAACCATCCCTACAACAATTAACCCTAGGATTCATTCGACTCTCTATCTCGGATTTACGAGAAACCCCCTAAATAAAAAAAGGAATTGACAGAAACTGATCCTAAACCCTCATCTTCAACACCATCATCATTTTTACCAAAATCCAAACTATCTGCTACAAACCACCTCTTATCATTGTTTAAACCCAAGACTGGACGCTTCAAACAATACAAGAGTTTCTTTGATGAATTGCAAGGACATTATGGATATTTGTTTGAGCATCTAAAGACAAGGTTCATGCAAAGAAGGAAGTTCAGTGTACTTGCTAAACATCTACAAGACATCATGGAAGAGTCGTTGCCTAAAATGGTAGATGATCGCATCAAGGGACTTCTCAAGACACAAGTTTCACTATATGTTGCACAAGGGCTTATAATGGAAAGACAACAGAGCCAAGCGGATGTGGCAAAGACGATTGCAGATGCAATTCAGCAAGAATGCGAGAATCTTCGATCCAAAATTTCTTCGCATATTAACGATGATATTACTAACCATATTCCTTCTCATGTTGATTCATTTGTTAGGAACTACATGTCAAGTCATATTTTGCATGTGCACCCAACTCAAGCCACTCTAGTTTCAGCACAAGAACAACAATACCAATTATATCTGATAATGAGAGATAATCCTCAGCTGCAACAGGAAGATTTACCAATTTTGCTCGCTCTCAAGTACAAATTAGAAAGACTTCATGTATTTGATACTTCTTGTAGGCCTTCTGCCGTTCGCCCAAGAGTTCAGGATGATCCTTATGATGATGCTCATCCTGAGGGGGAGAATGATGCAAAAAGGCAGAAGACATCTGAGCATGGAACCTATGTGTCTGGAGAATCGTCATCTGGACAAGACAATAAAAGTGAACCAGGTCCATCAACATCAGGTAATCAAGAACAATCTGATGATTTTGATTTTTGGAGGGATTCTTATGCCACAGATGATGATGAACTTCCTATTGAGAAAGTGTTACAAGAACTTGTGGATGAAATGTCACAAACTGTTGATGAAGCTAAACTATGCAAAGTTGTTAATGAAATGTTAAGAAAATGATGCACTTCAGGAGATGAGCATCAATACCATATTGATCAGATGCAAAACTTCTTGAAAAATAACATTGTGTGGGAATGCAGAAAAGAAATCTTAGTCTCACCATATCCAGAAAGGCCTACTCCGGTCGTTCAAAGCTGCCAAAGAGATCCTAAAGCTCCTGGACTATCTCTGGTTAATCAAGACCTACTGTACCTAAAGAAAGGAAGCTCAGAACCCGAGAAGATTATGATGTCTCTTCATAAGTTTCCTGCAGTTATCTTTCCTGATGATGATATTGAAGAAAGAACTTCCAGATGGGTAGATAAATGTATGAAAAAGTTTAATCCTTATGCTTGATACAATGTCGAACACTGGAAGAATCCGCAGGCAAAGATCTTTTACATTAATAAACAAAGAGCATCAGGAAAGCCAAAGAAAGAAATCTACTCAAATTTAAAGATTGTTTAAATCATCAAGACTTATTGGGAACTAGGACATGAGCGCAAGTTTATAACAGAGATTTTTACAAGAAGAGCAAATGGTAGCAGAGTGTAAATTATAGAGTCAGATTACAAGAGCCTCAACAAGAATGATATTGAGGATATGTACTCGCTAATTGTTCACGCCAAGGTAGACGACTACGCTGAGACTGGATTGTTGTGGTCATTATCAGTCTTCATCAGGAGCTTAGTGATCTGGGAATGATTACATGACTTACAGTTAGGTGTGGAAAACTATTAACAGAAGGTCAATCTTGTTACACCAACATTTACTTTCTCAGGTATTGAGAAGTACAAGATGTTCTCTATCATCTATGAACCAGTGTATGCCATTATATACAAGAACATCAAGAAAGAGAAGAGAGTGATGAGACATCAAGAAGTTCATAAGTTTTGTGATGCTACACTAAAAAGAGTCATAGAAGGGTTGAAGAGTTATAACAATGATGTGAAGCATGGATACATAACTCCAAGTCTTAGTAAAGATGATGATGAATACCTGCAACTGTTTGAGGAAGAGATTGAAGAATGATTGAAGCATTGTGATCAAATGAGACGGTGGGAAATGTACGTAAACGGAAGACCACTAGGATAAGGGAGGGAACGCCCAGAATAATTGACCCTTAGGGGAAGATTGTTAGGATCGTAAAAAGTGTCGATTATGATACTTTAAGTGGTTTTATTTATTATAAGTATTTATTCTATATTTTACTTAGAAGAAAGTAGTTTGTAATAAGGTTTAATATGCTAAAAGTGAAAAATAACATATTTACCAAAGACTAGGAACTAAATAGAAAAATTAGGAAAATAAAGGAAGGGAAGCCAACCTCCCTCTCTTATAAATAGCCAACTAATCATCATTAGGTGGTTAAGGCTTGTAAAAAACTTTCTTTCCCTCCCTTTTCTCTTTTATTATAAAATTTGGAAATTGTGAAATACTTGCCTTCCTCTCTTAATTCTCTTAATTCTATATCATTTAATATCGTGTGATTCAAGCTAAAACAAGACCTAACATTTTGGATTGGTTAAACCTTAGAAATACGTTAGTATAATGTCACCCGGTAAATCCGGTATAAAGAACACGAAAAACGGACTTATAACGAAGAAGTTATGGTCGTTTAAAGTTTGGCGAAAAATAAATGTTTTTGACAGCTTTTGCAAAGTTTACGGACATTCTGTCCAGTTTTCAAATCGAGGTTTTGACTGCTTTTGGGTCTGAAATGGTCAAAGTGTATAAAATGAAACTTGTCCGGAATGATTTTCACTAAAATAAACGACATTTCTCGAGTCTTGAAAGTTTATAACGAAAGAATTATGCTCGGTCAAAGTCGATCAATTTCTGCAACTTTTCAAAAATAAGTGTGAGCTTATTGGAATTATAAATTGGGCTTTCAAGCGTTTTTGAGACCGTTCGAGCTATAAAAACCTAGGCGAATATTAGTAAACCACTTATAGATAATTAGGACGCGTTAGAAAGTTTATAAAGACGAGAATTGAAAGACGTTAAGGGTTTCAAAAAAATAGAAAGTTTAGTATAAGACGTAAAGTATGTATATCAACGAAATAAAAACGGAAACAAGATGTTTAAGGTCACTAAGTGTGTTTAGACGTAGAATTGACTTATCAAATATAATTAGAAAACGTTAGCGTTAGGGATTTTCAAACTTTCTAAAAATAGTAACTTTCCAAAAATGGTAAGTTTCTGTAAAGTGTCAAAACATAACTAAAAACTCTATATTTTTAGTAAGTCACCTTTTAACTACTTAAACTAAGGCACAAACACATAAGGATCATATTGCTTCCTATAAACGGTTTATGCGATGTTTCGTTATTTATTCTTCTCCTAAAAGCGCATCATTATTTAATTATGTCGCGGTTAGGATCGTTTGGTTTCTTCCTCATTTAGTTGATTACTTTCACTCATCTCTTACTTAAAATGAGTTCATAGCCCCACGTTTTACGCTTTACTTATACTTTATAACTTTTGGGGTGAGAAACATTTGCTTTTTTTTAACTTTGGACACAAGTACGTTACTACACTTTGATATGTTTACAGATATTGCCTAAGTACCTTTAGCTCACTACTGCCACCATCATGAACCGTTAATCAATGTGAGTAAGCGTGAGTGCTATTAATAGATCTATTGGGACTGATAATCCCCGTCTGGGTCTTGGTGATTCTTACCTGTATTGGGTACACACATGGTACCGATCAAACGGACATATAACATGTCGGTCTTTCTAGGTATTTAGAGTTAGATGCCTACTTGGCAAACTTTACTTGGCATTTATTTGCTAACAAACGTCAACTTCGGTGTCATGAGCTTAGTGCATACGTAAATACTTAACCTGTGATATTGTATGTGTTACAATGATCATGCTTGCTTTCTTTCAAAATCTTGTGGTCCATACTTACGTTTCACTTAAACCTAAGAATTCACCAACTTTATGTTGATGTTTTAAGCATGTTTTCTCAAGTACTTAGCTTTAGATTCCCTTTGATGTGCTATGTGAGGTATCATGCATTGGCCCGGTCTTTAAGATTTAACAAACTATCATTTATTTACCGTTGTTGATTTAAACCTATCTCTTAAGCTTCCACATGTGACAATTTAAATCCTTTGAGTATTGTAAAACTTATTTATTTAATTTATGCAACGGTGAATGATTTTTAAAATGTCCATTTAGTGGTCGTTCTCTCGTACTTTGTGCTTGAAATATTATGAAGTCACACCCTTAGTTACCTTTTCCACTGTGACCCGATTTGGGGGTGTGACAGATTGATATCAAGAGCCAAGGTTATAGAGAACTAGGATTACATTTTAGGCCTAGAATATAACCATTATGTGATCCATATATGATTTCCTAATTGCCTATACGTGCATTTACGTTTGCCTCATTTGTGCATTTACTATTGTATATACTTAAGTTTCTTTTTCCTTGAGTATATTTTGCCTTGACCTTTATTTGGCTATGAGCTTATGTTTGCCTTGCGTTTATCTTTTATCTGCGTTTATTTTTGTCTTACGTAGATTTTCCTATTTGTTTAATATAGAAGTTATTTATATAAATACTAAACTTTTCCTCAGACATTGTGAGTGAAGCAATGGTCTCTAAACTTTTCCTAAGACATTGTGTGTAAAGCAATGATCTCTAAGCATTTCCCAAGACATCGGGAATGATATGATGGTCTTAAAAACTTTTTCATGACTTTACATAATACCATTTTACATAACATTGAAACTTGTCACAGTCTATCGACCCTACGTTATCTTACTATCCGAACCCGAATACGAGTTTGAACACTCATCCCATACTGTTGAAACACGTACGTTACCTCGTAACATCTCAATCTTTCTTACTTCTCGTAATTTGTAGAAACATGCCGATTAATTCGAACACGACTTTAACCCATCACCTTGTAACATTTCATCTTTGGAACACGACATTGGGGAAACCGACTTATTTTATTATTCTCTACTCCGTTCGATTTTAAAGAAAATGCCAACAACGAGACAAGGAATGAGTTCCACGAAGATTAAGCAGATTATAGCCCAACAAGTTACTAATGCAATTAAGGTTATTGCTATCTACGAGAAAAAAATCCACATGGCTCACGAGTCGATAGTTCGGGTCGTACGTCAAGAAGCCAAGGTGGCAAGGAATGTCAACAACAAGAATAAGTGGGAAGGAGGTTACTAAAACAGCTCGAGACAACCAAAACAAATGACAAAATGTCATAAGAGTTTTTACTACTAAACCAGATAACAAAAATGGATATGTAGGAAAGTTGCCTTTCTGCAACAAGTACAAGTTATACCACACTGGACCATGCACTGTGAAGTGCAACACCTGCAAGAGGGTTGGCCATATGACTAGAGATTGTAGGACACCCATTTTGATAACGACTCAGAAACCACCAATGGTAAACTAGAAACTTGAAGTTACCTGTCATGAGTGTGGAAAGTCAGGACATTACAAGAGTGATTGTCCAAAGTTGAATCGTGTGAACCAGATTTAGAAGGTAAACGCTCGCGGTAACTCTAACATCATGCTGATGCTTAAGGAGAAATTTTTCTGCCCTACATTGTGAAACCTAAGTCGAAACCTTATTAGACTTTATCCCCTAAGAGATATACATTAGTAATTTTCTATGAATTTCGTTGAATTGTATGTATGTTTTTTTTTAAATTCTTTATTGATTTATGTGTCATGACGATTCCGTAGGTCACACTTTAATTCTCTATTAATTTATGTAAGTTACTCCGTAAATTGTTATCGCCTTATCAACATTTTCATTGTCATCTTCTAAACTATTTTGTTATCGTCTTATAAACTATTTGTTATCATCCTATAAACCATTTTGTTATCATCTTATAAAGTATTTTGCTATCATCCTATAAACCATTTTGTCATCAGCTTATAAATTATTTTACTATCATTTCATAAACTATTTCGCTGTCATTTTATAAGCTACTTTGTTTTCATCTTATGAACTATTTTACTACGTTATAAACCGTTTTAGATACTACCTTATAAATAATATGGTTTATACCATTTAACTCGGGGAAAACATAAAAACTAGTTTGACGAAATGAGCATTGCATCGTTAGTCCTTAATTATGCATAGCCTGATTACCTACGTATAATTCAAGAAGGCTTATGCTATGCTGGGAGTAGTTACCTTAAAATTTTGTCAATTTATCTTCACTTTCCATTTCTATTTTCTTTTCTCTTCTTTATATTTTTAGCGGGATTTTATCTTGTTCATGTTTTACTGATATTTTATGTACGTATTCATGAATTGTGTTTGTCATGTGCATTCATATTAGTAGGCGCCTTAACTAAGTAGATTTTCCTCAACCTTATCATATAGAGACACCATACCCTTATCCGAGTGACTGAATCACGCTCCTTGTAGTCATAATAATTATACATTGTAAGATTTTAGAATGTAATGAACATATCCTTTTAATTGGATTTGAATCAAGAAAATTAGGAGATTCCTACACCATCAAATTTTTAATGGTTATGAAGTTAAGACAAAAGACATAATCATTGCAAGTACCTAGAACCTAGCCGATAGAAGTTTCATATCTACTGCTTTTAGCCTTCTAAGTGATATCATCCTAACTGTCCTAGACACTAAGTACACTGTAGAGACAGCTAACGGGAAGTTAATAGGAACTAATTCTATTATTAGAGGTTGTACCCTAAGTTTGTTAAACCACCCGTTCAACATTGACCTAGTGCCCATAAAACTCGGTAATTTTGCCATTATCATCGGTACGGATTAGTTAACAAAGTACCATGCCATCATCATTGTGATAAGAAGATCATGTGTATCCTCTACGGAAATGAAACCTTAACGATTCAAGGAAATAGAAGCAATAGTAGAAGTGCGTCTAGGTTAAGTATCACCTCGTGCCCCAAGACTCAGAAGTATATATAGAAAGAATGCCACTTCTTTCTGGCAAAGTTCAAAAAAAAGATGGAGAAAAATTCGAAAGAGAAGCGACTTAAGGACGTACCTCACATAAGAGATTTTCTAGAAGTCTTTCCCGAAGACTTCCAGGACTTCCACCGACCTGCCATGTAGAACATCAAATCGACTTAGTATCATGGTGCTACACCTATAGCACGATCCCCGTATAGACTAGCCCCGTTAGAGATGCAAGAATTATCCACCCAATTACAAGAATTGTCTTGCAAAGGATTCATAAGACCAAGTTCCTCACCCTAGGGAGCTCCGGTCTTATTTGTCAAGAAGAAAGATGGATCGTTCAGGATGTGTACAGATTACCGTGAATTAAACAAGCTTACAGTGAAGAACCATTATCCGCTTCCAAGAATTGATGATTTGTTTTATCAGCTACAAGGATCGAGTGTATATTCGAAAATCGACCTGAGGTCTGGTTATCACCAACTCAGAGTTCGTGAAGAGGACATTCCAAAGACGGCGTTTAATACTCGTTACGGTCACCATGAGTTTTCAAGTAGAATGCCTTTTGGATAACCAATACAGCACAGGCTGTATTCCTGATCTGATGAACGGGTGTGCAAGCCTATTTGGATAAGTTCGTAATTGTGTTTCATCGATAAATATTTTGATTTACTCCAAGACAAGGAAGAGCTTAGAACTACATAAGTTAATTTTGGAATTACTTAAGAAGGAGGAGTTGTACGCTAAATTTTCCAAGTGCGAATTTTTGGCTTTCAAAAGTATAATTTCTCAGTCACATGATTGATAGTGAAGGCATTCACATTGATCCTACTAAGATTGATTCCATCAATGATAGGGCGTCACCTAAGACTCTGACATAAATTCATTAATTTCTAGGTCTTGCCGGTTATTATCGACGGTTAATTGAAGGGTTCTTGAAGATCGCTAAGCCTATGACCAAGTTGACTCGGAAGAGTGTAAAGTTTGATTGGGGAGAAAAGGAAGAGACAACTTTCTAACTATTGAAGCAGAAATTATATAGTGCGCCGATTTCGGCATTACCCAAAGGAAGCAAAAACTTCATGGTTTACTGCAATGCTTCGCCAAGGGATTAGGCGCGGTTTTTATGCAAAAGGAGAAAGTCATAGCTTATGCATCCCGCCAGCTCAAAGTGTATGAGGAAAACTACACTACTCATGATTTGGAACTTGGAGCAGTGGTGTTCACTCTAAAGAATTAGAGACACTATCTGTATGACACGAAGTGTGTTGTGTTTACTGATCACAAGAGTTTGTAGCATATTTTTTATTAAAAGGAGCTGAACATGAGACAACGCCGGTGGTTGGAGCTATTGAATGATTATGATTGTGTGATTCGTTATCACCCGGGAAAGGCGAATGTGGTGCCAGATGCATTAAGCCAAAAATAAAGGATTAAGCCACTACGAGTTCGAGCCTTAATGATGAGAATCGACATAAACCTTCCATCCCAAATTTTGAATGCCTAAGCAGAAGCAATGAAGGAGGAGAACGTTAAGGAAGAAAATCTCAATAGAATGAAAAAAAGTTCGAGAGTCGTGCTGATGGAACACTCTGTTTTGAGAAACAGAGTTGGGTGCCATGTTTTGATAGATTAGTAGGTGTCTAACGTGTGCCAAGGTTAAGGCTGAATATCAGAAGCCATTTAGATTGTTGGTACAACCTGAGATTCCCTAGTGGAAATAGGAGAAGATAACAATGGATTTCGTCATGAAGCTACCAATGACGCCAAGTGGTCATGATGCCATTTGGGTTATCGTTGATCGTCTTACTAAATCTGCACATTTCATGCCAATGAAACAAACATATTTGACGGAGAAGCTGACGAGACAATACTTGAAGGAAGTTGTCTCGAGACATGGAGTGCCAGTTTCAATTATCTCAGATAGAGATAGCAGATTCACATCTCATTTCTGGCAGTCACTTCAGAAAGCCTTGGGTACTCAGTTAGATATGAGTATCGCTTATCCATAACCGACGGTCAAAGTGAAAGGACCATCCAAACGTTAGAGGGATATGCTATGTGCATGTGTAAATAATTTTAAAAAGGGTTGGGATAGACATGTACCATTAGTGGAATTTTCTTACAACAATAACTACCACATAAGCATTAAGGCTGCACCATTTGAGGCATTATACGATTGTAAGTGTTGATCACCCATCTGTTGGGCTGAGGTTGGAGATAGTCAACTCACTAGCCCAAAGATTGTACATGAAACAACTGAAAAGATCATCCAAATTAAAAGTAGAATTCAAGCTGCTCATGATCACCAAAAGATCTATGCCGATGTGAGGCGTAAACCACTCGAGTTTCAAGTAGGAGACAAGGTTATGCTAAAAGTGTCACCATGAAAAGGAGTGATACATTTCGGCAAACGGGGAAAGCTGAACCCGCGTTATATTGGACCTTTCAAGATTTTAGCGAAAGTTGGAACCGTTGCTTATCGACTCGAACTCCCAAAACAAATGAGCTGAGTTCATAGTACTTTTCATATGTCAAACTTGAAGAAGTGTTTATCTGACGAAACACTTGCTTTTTCGTTGGATGAAATTCAAATCGACAACAGGCTTCATTTCATCAAAGAACCCGTCGAAATTATAGACCGAGAGGTCAAACATCTAAAGCAAAGTTGTATCCCTATCGTCAAAGTCCGATGGAACTCAAGGAGAGGACCTAAATTCACGTTGGAACGTGAGGACCAATTTTAGAAGAAATACCCACATTTGTTTTCTGACCCCGTAACTGCACCGAATGCCACGACTTAAGCTTTGAGGACAAAGCTCTTTTAACGGGGAAAGGATGTGACACTCCAAAAATTTACAGGTCAATATTTTTCAAATTTACGTGAAATAATTTAACTTCTATAAGTTACGTGTCAATTTAACCTAAACCTGGGAAGTTGTCTCGCGTGTAACTGAGAAACGTAACCGGATGCGTTCCGACTTTCTATTTAACGTATTCTTTTAACGACTAACGCGTTTCTACTTAATGAGTAGATATTTAAATTATTTTATTTTCTTTCCGAAAGATTTCGCGTTTTTAGTTTTGACGGGTATAATAATCGTTACTAGAGTTAACATGAGCATGCATGAAAGTATCAAGGCATTCCCTTAAACAAATATCTCACTCAAAAATCATGTTTTAAATCACTTTGGTCCCTCTTTTTCCCCTCCTCTTGGTCGTTCGCCCCACACCACCCAACAACATCCTACCAAAATCTCCCTTATGTCTCCCTTAGTACACATTATGTTAGCATTAAAATAAGTTGACTTATCCGAAATTACACTAGTTATCATTAGGCAAGACTCGAAGGGACTAGAATTGTTAAGTTAGAATAGTTTTCCTTGTCTTGACCTATAAATACTCCCTCCATACTTCCATGGAGGGGTGAGGATTCATTTGTATCATTTCACCAAAGTGTGTGTATTCTTTCTCTCTCTAAAACACATACACATCTTTCCTTTTTCTCTCTCTAAATAAAATGGCTAAGTTCTTGTTTAATCCTCCCCGACCTCCGGATCGAGTTTAGCTAGTGTATCTTATTACGTACAATTGGTATCAAGAGCTAACTGGGGGTGTATTGTATTCTTGTGTGTTGTGTTTGTGGTTTCGTTGTGGCATATTTGAGCTTATTGGTTCGGCTTCAAAGGGCTTATTTTTTTCTCTATTCGGCATATTTTTTTCTTTCTTTGGTTTCTATGCAACTAAAAAACTAATTTTCATTTGGGCCTACTGTTGAAACTCTGATTCTGGGATTATATCTGTTAAAAACGTAACAAATCTTACTCAAGAAACTGTTTACCCCTTTTATGTGTATTTGATAAAATAGTGGCCTCGTTGTTTTTTTCTTCTTGTTCCTTTTATTAGTTTTTTTTTCGTTTGCCTTTTCTTCTTTCTTCTTGTGATACACAAGCTTATTTACGAGCTTATTACTACGCTTATCATCATTTTTGGTTGAGCTTATTTGTGATTTATAAGCTTTGTGGCACAAAACAAGTACAAACTTGGCTAAAACAAGAGTCAAAGAAAGGCGCGTTCAAGGTGTTTGATATTCTGTCGAACCGAACTACTTGAAACCGAACTACCTGTTTCCATTGTATAACCGAACTACCTGTTTTCGTGTGTTCACCGAACTACTATTTTTTGTATGTTAACCGAACTACTTGTTTCAAGTTTTGACCAAACAACTTGTTTCAAGTGTCGACCGAAGAACTTGTTTCAAGTGTGAACTGAACAACTCGTTTCAAGTGCGAACCGAACAACTTGTTTCATTTGCAAAACGAATAACTTGTTTCTTAAGGAACCGGATAACTTGTTATCTTAAGGAACCGAACAACTTGTTATATTAAGGAACCGAACAACTTCTTGTCTTATGGAACCGAACAACCTGTGTCCATTTGGGAACTGAACAACCTGTGTCCATTTGGGAACCGAACAACTCAAAATCAATAGGAACCGAACTAGCAAGAACCGAACTCACAACAGTTTTGTATATACACGTTTTATGCCATTTTGGATTTTACGAGTTCGGGTGACGGTGCACTACGGGACGTTTAACGTATACCATCATGATCGTGATCCTTTTTCGATCAACGCGGTATATTCGGTTTTCACCGATGACAACCGTAGCATCCTGCGAGATCAAATTTGCATTCGTTGCATTTTTATATGTTTCTAATGAAGAAGATGACTAACAGGAGGGAAATAGTTTTATTAATAAAACTTATATTTGTTGGTTTGGGCTGGATTTTTGGTTAAATGAAAAGTTGGGTCGTGTAATTTGGTCATGGAAGTGGACCGAAATTTGTGCTAATAGCAAGGGCCATGTATAAGGTGTTGGGCTATGTTTTTATTAAATGGGTTATTAAGCATGGACTCGTATTTATGGATTAAGCCGAGTATAAAAGCACTATCACGACAAGTTTAACTAGACAATGTTCATTCATTAACGACAATTTTCAAACAACATTTGTCCTAGTTTAACGACATTAGTACAACAACACAACAAACACGATACATAAAACTAAAAACAATCCGAATAAGATTTACTAAAATGACAAACGGCTAAAGATTCAGATTACGATGACAAGTGATCACGAAGTTGATTTGGTATCCCTTATTTGAGAATTGAAGTGGGTTTCACGAAGGCGTATACTTATTTCATCATCGAGACTTCCTTTTACTTTTTAACCCTTTTCTTCAAACTCAATCTATCGATTGATGACTTGCTTGAACGTATATAACTTATGATTAAGAATTGGATTATCTAGTTATTTCCTTATGTAAGGAGTTACATTGTAGTGCTTACGGGTTATAGCTATCACATAAAGGAGTTACATTGTAGTACTCAGTGTCACACGCAGATGTCGATGTGGATAATTTCAAGAGGTGTTGCACTTCTTATACTTTTCTGGTTGAGTATAGAGTACTTATAGATCTAATCTTGCACCGTTCTTCAATCAACAACAGTGCAAGATTAAGTAACAAATTTGGGGGATTCTAGTTCATTTTCAAGTTTGGTATATCGGGTTTACTTCACCAAGTGATCACAACAATAGCCGACAAAATACGAGGTTGGTAAGTTAGCTAGAGAGTTTAAAGGTTGAGATGTCATCAGCAACTCTCACGAGATATTTGAAGCTATAAAATGTCAATGGTACTTCACAGTCTAAGTAAAATCTTTCAAAGTTCTTCAATACCATTCATAACTTTTCAAGATGTTTGCTTAAGACAAGAACTTCTCGAGTATATGGACGTACACGACAATGATGCTTCCGAGAGTTCGCAACCATCATAGGGGAAAATGTGTACATCCGGGACTTAGTTGACTTTGATGTTACCATGTCAACTTCCAGGGGGAGTAACTACTTTACTTAGTATGGTTTGTGAATTATACTGCATACGTGAGAAGAATTGTTGTTGATTCCTTACATGTACCCCCGAATGAATATTCACCAAGACCTAATGACAAGTAGCAGTAGTATTTGATGTGGTTTTCTACTTCTACAAAATTCCGCCGTGCACATTAATGTCAAATAGAAGTTTTTTCTAGCTACATCAAAGTTTGAGAATCTGCTCAAGATAGGGATGTTGATTTGGAGGGAAGCTGATTCAAAATTTTTGTCAAAAAAAAGTCTAAGAAGAAAGCTTTTCAAGACATGCTGCATGAATTGGGGGGAAGTTAATCCAACTCATGCATACTACAATGGTTCTTATACAAGTAAAGACACTGAAGATCCAAGCTAGAGTACAAGTTTCAAGACCAGGAGATCTCAGAAGACATCTTCAGCTTTGGAAGACTTTATTTGTGTTGTATTTATACCTGATAGGAACATTGTAAGTAATTCCGTATGTCCACATATTGGGGGAAGATTTTTAGCCTTAAAATATGTTGACTTATCCGAAATTACATTATTTATCATTAGGCAAGACACGCAGGGACTAGAATTGTTAAGTTAGAATAGTTTCCCTTGTCTTGACCTATAAATACCCCCTCCATACTTCCATGGAGGGGTGAAGATTCATTTGTATCACTTCACCAAAGTGTGTGTGTATTCTTTCTCTCTCTAAAACACATACACATCTTTCCTTTTTCTCTCTCTAAATAAAATGGCTAAGTTCTTGTTTAATCCTCCCCGACCTCCGAATCGAGTTTAGCTAGTATATCTTATTACGTACAATTGGTATCAAGAGCTAACCGGGGGTGTATTGTATTCGTGTAAGTTGTGTTTGTTGTTTCGTTGTGGCATATTTGAGCTTATTGGTTCGGCTTCAAAGGGTTATTTTTTTTTCTCTATTCGGCATATGTTTTTTCTTTCTTTTGTTTCTATGCAACCAAAAAACTAATTTTCATTTGGGCCTACTGTTGAAACTCTGATTTTGGGCTCAAATCTGTTAAAAACGTAACAAATCTTACTCAAGAAATTGTTTACATTTTTTATGTCTTTTTGACAAAATAGTGGCCTCGTTGTTTTTTTTCTTCTTGTTCCTTTTATTAGTTTTTTTTTCGTTTGCCTTTTCTTCTTTATTCTGTTGTACTACAAGCTTATTAGGAGTTATTACTACGCTTATCATCATTTTTGGTTGAGCTTATTTGTGATTTATAAGCTTTGTGGCACAAAACAAGTACAAACTTGGCTAAAAACAAGAGGTCTAGAAGGCGCGTTCAAGAGTTTGATATTTCTTGTCGACCGAAATACTTTGATACGAACTACCTGTTTCTTTGTTTAACCGAACTAATGTTTTCGTGTGGTCACCGAACTACTATTTTTTGTATTGTTCAACAACAGAACTACTTGTTTAAGTTTTGACTCCAAACTACTTGTTTCACAGTGCTTCGAATCCGAAGAACTTGTTCAAGTTTGTGACTGAACAACTCCGTTTTCAAGTGCGAACCGAACAACTTGTTTCATTTGCAAAACGAATAACTTGTTTCTTAAGGAACCGGATAACTTGTTATCTTAAGGAACCGAACAACTTGTTATATTAAGGAACCGAACAACTTCTTGTCTTATGGAACCGAACAACCTGTGTCCATTTGGGAACTGAACAACCTGTGTCCATTTGGGAACCGAACAACTCAAAATCAATAGGAGCCGAAATAGCAAGAAATCGAAACTCACAACTGTTTTGTATATACTCGGTTTCTTGTGCCATTTTGGATTTACGCGTTCGGGTGACGGTGCACTAAGGGTTGTTTAACGTTCAATACAATATGATCGTGATCCTTTTTCGATCAACGCGGTATATTCGGTTTTCACCGATGACAACCGTAGCATCCTGCGAGATCAAATTTGCATTCGTTGCATTTTTATATGTTTCTAATGAAGAAGATGACTAACAGGAGGGAAATAGTTTTATTAATAAAACTTATATTTGTTGGTTTGGGCCTGGACCTCTTGGTTAAATGAAAATGTTGGTCGTGGTATTTGGTTCAATGAAAGTGGACCGAATTTGTGCTATTAGCAAGAGGGCCTTGTATAAGTGTCTGGGTATGTTTTTATTAAATGGGTTATTAAGCATGGACTCGTATTTATGGATTAAGCCGAGTATAAAAGCACTATCACGACAAGTTTAACTAGACAATGTTCATTCACTAACGACAATTTTCAAACAACATTTGTCCTAGTTTAACGGACCAATTAGTTACAACAAATCAAACAAATACACGATACATAAAACTAAAAACAATCCGAATAAGATTTACTAAAATGACAAACGGCTAAAGATTCAGATTACGATGACAAGTGATCACGAAGTTGATTTTGTATCCCTTATTTAAGAATTGAAGTGGGTTTCACGAAGGCGTATACTTATTTCATCATCGAGACTTCCTTTTACTTTTTAACCCTTTTCTTCAAACTCAATCTATCGATTGATGACTTGCTTGAACGTATACAACTTATGATTAAGAATTGATCTTCTATAGTCTTATTTCCTTATGTAAGGAGTTACATTGTAGTGCTTACGGGTTATAGCTATCACATAAAGGAGTTACATTGTAGTACTCAGTGTCACACGCAGATGTCGATGTGGATAATTTCAAGAGGTGTTGCACTTCTTATACTTTTCTGGTTGAGTATAGAGTACTTATAGATCTAATCTTGCACCGTTCTTCAATCAACAACAGTGCAAGATTAAGTAACAAATTTGGGGGATTCTAGTTCATTTTCAAGTTGGTATTATCGGTTTACTTCACAATGTGGATCACAACAATAGCCGACAAAATACGAGGTTGGTAAGTTAGCTAGAGAGTTTAAAGGTTGAGATGTCATCAGCAACTCTCACGAGATATTTGAAGCTATAAAATGTCAATGGTACTTCACAGTCTAAGTAAAATCTTTCAAAGTTCTTCAATACCATTCATAACTTTTCAAGATGTTTGCTTAAGACAAGAACTTCTCGAGTATATGGTACGTTGCACGGACAATGATGCTTCCGAGAGTTCGCAGCCATCATTTAGGGGAAAATGTGTACATCCGAGGGACTTAGTTGTCTGTGATGATTCCTGTCAACTTCCAGGGGGTTAACTTACCTTTTAATTAGTATGGTTTGTGATTATACTGATAACGTGAGAAGAATTGTTGTTTGATTCCTTTACATGTACCCCCGATATGTACTATTTCACCATAGACCTAATGAAAGTAGCAGTAGTATTTGATGTTATGGTTTCATATTCTACTAAATTCCGCCGTGCACATAATGTCAAATAGGAAGTTTTTTTTCTAGCTTACATCTAAGTTTGAGATATGGCAAGATAGGGATGGTTGGATTTGGAGGGAAGCTGATTCAAATTTTGTCAAAAAAAAGTCTAATAAGAAAGCTTTTCAAGACATGCCAGCATGAAATTTTGGGGAAGTTAATCAACTCATGCCATACTAACAATGGTTCTTTTACAAGTAAGACACTAAAGATCCAAGCTAGGAGTACAGTTTCAAGAACAGGAGATCTCGGAAAGACATCTTCAGACTTTGGGAAGACTTTAATTGTGTTGTATATATACATGGATAAGGAACATTGTAAGTAATTCCGATATTTCCAGCATATTGGGGAAGATTTTTCAGCCTTAAATATGTTTTGGTTATCCGGAAAAATTACATTATTTATCATTAGGAAAGGACACGTAGGGACTAGGAATTGTTAATGTCTAGATAGTTTCCTTGCTTGACCTATAATACCCCCTCCATACTTCCTGGATGGGGTGAAGATCATTTGTATCACTTCCCAAAAAAAGTGTGTGTGTATTCTTTTCTCTCTTATAAAAACACATACAAATCTTTCCTTTTCTCTCTCCTAAATAAATATGGCTAAGTTCTTGTTAATCCTCCCCGACCTCCGAATCGAGTTTAGCTAGTATATCTTATTACGTACAATTGGTATCAAGAGCTAACCGGGGGTGTATTGTATTCGTGTAAGTTGTGTTTGTTGTTTCGTTGTGGCATATTTGAGCTTATTGGTTCGGCTTCAAAGGGTTATTTTTTTTTCTCTATTCGGCATATGTTTTTTCTTTCTTTTGTTTCTATGCAACCAAAAAACTAATTTTCATTTGGGCCTACTGTTGAAACTCTGATTTTGGGCTCAAATCTGTTAAAAACGTAACAAATCTTACTCAAGAAATTGTTTACATTTTTTATGTCTTTTTGACAAAATAGTGGCCTCGTTGTTTTTTTTCTTCTTGTTCCTTTTATTAGTTTTTTTTCGTTTGCCTTTTCTTCTTTCTTCTTGTGATACACAAGCTTATTTACGAGCTTATTACTACGTTTATCATCATTTTTGGTTGAGCTTATTTGTGATTTACAAGGTTTGTGGCACGAAACAAGTTCAAACTTGGCTAAAAAAAGAGTCGAAGAAAGGCGCGTTCAAGGTGTTTGATATTCTGTCGAACCGAACTACTTGCAACCGAACTACATGTTTCCATTGTATAACCGAACTACCTATTTTTGTGTGTTCACCGAACTACTTATTTTTGTGTTATAACCGAACTACTTGTTTCAAGTGTCGAACGAACAACTTGTTTCAAGTGTCGACCGAACAACTTGTTTCAAGTGTGAACCGAACAACTCATTTCAAGTGTCAACCGAACAACTTGTTTCAAGTGTGAACCGAACAACTCATTTCAAGTGTGAACCGAACAACTTGTTTCATTTGCGAACCGAACAACTTGTTTCTTAAAGAACCAAACAACTTGTTATCTTAAGGAACCGAACAACTTGTTAGATTAAGGAACCGAACAACTTCTTGTCTTAAGGAACCGAACAACCTGTGTCCATTTGGGAACCGAACAACCTATGTCCATTTGGGAACCGAACAACCCAAACTAGCAAGAACTTAACTCGCAATAGTTTTGCATATACACGTTTTAAGCCATTTCATATTTTACGAGTTCGAGTGACGTTGCACTACGGGATGTTTAACTTATACCATCGTGATCGTGATCCTTTTTCGATCAACGTGGTATATTCGGTTTTCACCGACCACAAACGTAGCATCCCGCGAGATCAAATTTGCATTCGTTGCATTTTTATATGTTTCTAATGAAGAAGACGACTAACAGGAGGGAAATAGTTTTATTAATAAAATTTATATTTGTTGGTTTGGGCTGGATATTTGGTTAAATGAAAAGTTAGGCCGTGTAATTTGGTCATGGAAGTGGGCCGAAATTTGTGCTAATAGCAAGGGCCATTTATAAGGTGTTGGGCTATGTTTTTTATTAAATGGGCTGTTAAGCATGGACTCGTATTTATGGATTAAGCCGAGTATAAAAGCACTATCACAACAAGTTTAACTAGATAATGTTCATTCGTTAACGACAATTTTCAAACAACATTTTTCCTAGTTTAACGACATTCGTACAACAACACAACAAACACGATACATAACACTAAAAATGATCCGAATAAGATTCACTAAAATGACAAACGGCTAAAGATTCAGATTACGATGACATGTGATCACGAAGTTGATTTGGTATCCCTTATTTGAGAATTGAAGTGGGTTTCATGAAGGCGTCTACTTATTTCATAATCGAGACTTCCTTCTACTTTCTACCCCTTTTCTTCAAACCCAATCTATCAATTGATGACTTGCTTGAACGTATACAACTTATGATTAAGACTTAGATTATCTAGTTATTTCCTGATGTAAGGAGTTACATTGTAGTGCTCACGGGTTATAGTTATCACATAAAAGAGTTACATTGTAGTACTCAGTGTCACATGCAGATGTCGATGTGGATAATTTCAAGAGGTGTTGTACTTCTTATACTTTTCTGGTTGAGTATAGAGTACTTATAGATCTAATCTTGCACCGTTCTTCAATCAACAATAATGCAAGATTAAGTAACAAATTTGGGAGATTCTAGTTCATTTTCAAGTTTGGTATATCGGGTTTACTTCACCAAGTGATCACAACAATAGCCGGCAGAATACGAGGTTGGTAAGTTAGCCAGAGAGTTTAAAGGTTGAGATGTCATCAACAACTCTCACGGGATATTTGAAGCAACAGAATGTCAATGGTACTTCACAGTCTAAGTAAAATCTTTCAAAGTTCTTCAATATCATTCATAACTTTTCAAGATGTTTGCTTAAGAAAATAACTTCTCGAGTATATGGACGTATACGACAATGATGCTTCCGAGAGTTCGCAACCATCATGGGGGAAAATGTGTACATCCGGGACTTAGTTGACTTTGATGTTACCATGTCAACTTCCAGGGGGAAGTAACTACTTTACTTAGTATGGTTTGTGAAATATACTGCATACGTGAGAAGAATTGTTGTTGATTCCTTGCATGTACCCCCGAACGAATATTCACCAAGACCTAATGAAAAGTAGCAGTAGTATTTGATGTGGTTTTCTACTTCTACAAAATTCCGCTGTGCATGTTAATGTCAAATAAAAGTTTTTTCTAGCTACATCAAAGTTTGAGAATTTGCTCAAGATAGGGATGTTGAGGGGAAGCTGATTCAGAAACTTCGCCAAAAAAAAGTCTAAAAAGAAAGCTTTTCAAGACATGCTGCATGAATTGGGGGGAAATTAATCCAACTCATGCATACTACAATGGTTCTTGTACAAGTAAAGACACTGAAGATCCAAGCTGGAGTACAAGTTTCAAGACCAGGAGAACTCAGAAGACATCTTCAGCTTTGGAAGCGCTTTGGAAGACTTTATTTGTGTTGTATTTGTACCTGATAGGAACATTGTAAGTAATTCCGTATGTCCACATATTGGGGGAAGATTGTTAGCC